>OMLF01010787.1:17596-68592 GCA_900302615.1 Holocentrus rufus
AAATAAGAAAAATCATAAATCATAGAATAAAAGAATAAAAATTATATACTTTTAAATCAGTTGACACTTGCAGGATTGACACAAGTGAAAGCGTAAAAGTTTTTGCTAATCAGCCATGTGGGCACGGTTATTGGCTGATGCAGATTATTTAAAAATGACTGGAGCGATTAATCAGTCTATCACTGATGCATACAATGTAAATCAGAATCTGAGCAGCAGGTTAGAACCTTCAGCTAGTTAGCGATCATAAACGTTGCCACAAACCGCCGTTTGCCAGCTGCTGACCCGTGGCTTCAGCAAAATTATAATAAATACAGACGACAAACGATCCGGATAATCCACCTCAGGCAGTGACCTGCAATTGAGATTTAGTTTTGCTGTTTTAATATTCTGTATGTAATGTCAAGCCTGAGGTTTCTAACTCAGTGTGGGCTACAGTGTTACCTGGGGGTCCCGGCATCGAAATCTAATCCCTATAGAAAAACTGAAGAAATTGAACTGCAGCTTTATTGATTTCGCAGAGGACCCTTCACACTCAGGGCCTTTCTGTAAAAACAGCTGCCAATATTTCTCGGTGTTGACATTTGCAATTTTTCACTCTGA
The DNA here is from genome assembly GCA_900302615.1 of Holocentrus rufus. Taxonomy (NCBI): domain Eukaryota; kingdom Metazoa; phylum Chordata; class Actinopteri; order Holocentriformes; family Holocentridae; genus Holocentrus; species Holocentrus rufus. The sequence goes on from OMLF01010787.1 coordinate 18,200, forward strand.
CAGCTGCCTGTAACCGTAAGAGGGCATTTTTTTAAATTAATATTTTTAATCACTAAAGCCTATAGAGATACTGTATATCGTGCCTGGCTATTACATAGGAGGCATTTCATTTTTATATCAACCTAACCACCAGAAAGTTTTAAACATTTAGATATGGGCAAATATAACAGATAATATGCTGCTAGAAACAGATTTGTTGTGTGTGTTTCTGTTGCCTTATTCACTTTCTCCATTCACAAAATGGGCTGAGCTCTAGAGTGAGGCGCTGGGAATTGGATTTAGGCAAATTGTGACTCTCTCCAGTTGCTCCCACTGAACAAAACACAGCCGGTGGAGCAGGGTCAATTGACATTAAAGAGAGTTCACTCGATGGCTGATGCCTGATGGCTCTGGTGCGGCTTGGCTGTTGTGCTGTCTGAAATCACCAATTTGGGATGTTCATTGCAATCCAGGAGTTATTTTGTGATTATCATGTGTTCAGTGTGTTCCACAAACGCTGGCTGCCAGCCACGCAGCCGAATGCTAATGTGTTTCCAGCTGGCAACTTTTTTTAAACTGTAATTTAGGTTTTTAATGCGATGCATCTACTGTGATTCTAATTCCTGTGATGACTTCTACACGCCTGTAACCCATAAATATGACCAGACTCTTGATATTTTATTTTAAGGTTAACACGTCTGGTTTTTTTATCCTAAGGGAGAATCTGTATCTCTGTATGGATGAGATCAGCATTACAGGGGAGCAGGGGGAAAGTATTTCTTTACGCAGCATGTCCGTGGTTTCAATTAGCAATCCATATGGGAGAAATCTATTCTAAAATTATGCTTCAAAATTACGAAGGAGGCACTTCACTTTCACAAACAGATCCCATGCTACTTCTACCTTCAACAATCAAAACAAAAGCAGTCAAAACACACAAGTCTGGTGGGACGTGGCTTGCTGGGGAGTTTGCACAGCAAGAGCCAAACAGAATTTTTTTTTTTAAATGCATGTACAAAATAAATTTTAATCAAACTGAGTTATTATTTAAATGGTACTAGAACTGGCAGAAGATGGCGAACTGGGAGACCGCCATCCTTTAATATCAAATATCGCTACTCTTCAAAGGGCTAAATTGACAGGATGCAGGTAGAAGTTACATCACCTGGCCTCCTGCTGGTAAAGCTAAACCCATCTAGACTCGGGGCTTATGAGGTTTTAGCTGTGACTACACTTGGCTTTAAATTCTTCTCACACAGTATGCGGTGGAGTTTGGCTAAATGAGTAGGGTTAAAGTCCCACTTTAAAGCACTAATACAATGAAATATATGTTCCGTTTGATCTAGAAGTGCTCTAAGTAGGTTAATGGATTTAAGGATTTATAATGAAGCAAATAAAAAATACAACGGCTCCTGTGAGACATACGCAACAACTCCCTGGGGGTTTTATGTTCAGTTTTGGAGTTGGGAGTTAGGGAGGATGCAACTTTATTATCTAAGTGACAAGAGAAGCTTACAGACACACTCCCACGTTCCTATGATATATCTAAAGTCATTCAGGAGCGTTGCTGCTGCCTGCCCTGTAATAACCGATGAAAATGATCATAGATTTCCAAATTAATGCAGATTTGATGTGATTTTTGATACTATAAAGGATTTTATTGGCCTGTATACAGCAGAAACAGACAAATCAGATGAAATTGTTGCTTTTTGTGGCGGCTGGCATTTTAAATATTCATATTCATGGGTTGACCACGCCCTCCCTCCGACGTAGGCACTCTGAGGCAGAGCCACAGACTATAAATGGAGCAATCTCTGTCTGTTTGTATATCTGTTCTTCAATTTTCTCAACGACTGTTCACCCGATCGACTTCACACTTGGCGGGTGTAATGCTGAAGCCCCAAGGAAGAGCAGTGTCAAGTGTGAAGTGGCTTACATGAGCCGTTCTCGAGGAAGCTGCAAAAACTGATTGTCTGATTTTAGTTACTGTCAGGATTGACTGAACTAAAAAGGTGGAACACAACTGTGAGGGCAGTGTGACATCACGAGTCTTCAGTGCACACACTTAGAGTTTTGTAGGTCACTGTCATAAAAGGCAGCAGTTGCGAGCATTTTGGGATTTACCTGCAAGATGAACATGAGGTACATCATCACCCACAGACTAACGTTATCGGAGTGGAGCGGCAAACTCCAGCAGTAACAAACTGACCAACACACACTGCAGCCTGGAAAGGATCTGTCGAGTGTGAAGTTGTTTGGATGAGCGGCTCTCAAGAAATCTGCAAGTTGCCATACCGCATGCCAAGCAACCGGCCCGTTCCGACAGGCACATTTTGAACAGGAACTGCACTAGTTATTTGGATATTTCCAAGCTGGCTGCTGCACTAAATCCCACCACTGTGGGCCTTTAAACAAGAAGCGGAGTCTTCTCCTTGTAACAGAGAAGCTGCACACAGGAAACTGGAAGCTAATTAAGTTGTTTCAAACTCTGCAAGGAGCACAATCTTGTTATAACTAAAAATGTAATTAACTTTTAACAGTAGTATCCTCAAGGTCACAGAAACAGGACTAGAACTAGAAAGTTGCTGTTTGAAATCCCTGTACCCACTGTTGAGATGCCCTTGAGCAAGGCATTTGATTAGCACTTTGCTAGAGGCTAACAGCTAAGGCTTCATTTATGTTTCCACACAGTGACCATATGAATGTTTTCAGTGTTAGAGATAAAAGACAGTTTGGTCAGTTAGCCTTTCACAGTTAGTTACAAATAATTAAATTAATTAATTAATCTGGCCTACATGAAATAAAATTTCATAAAATTTCACAAATACGTCACATTAACATATCGCACTGCAGCTGATTCATGTCAGAGTCAGGTTTGTGTCTCGGTGCAGAAAACTGGACAGCATCATCAAGTGCCACTCACTGTGCTATTGATGCTGGCCAGCAGTTTGCCATTGAATTCGACCATCGAATAGACGGCTCCCTTCACCTCCTTTTCAGCCACCGTCTGCAGCTTCCCTGCAGAAAAGAGCACAATGTCTGTCAGTCAGCGCTCGGTTAGCATTCAAAGTGTTACATGCTCAGTGTCAACCTAAACGAGCACATACGAGATCTTGTTAGAGTGAGGTGGAGACGAGAGCACTGCTTGACGAGGGAGAGAGAAAGAGAGACGGAGATGTGAAAAGGACAGAGGGGAGGAAAAAAATTGAAAAGGAGTGGGGGAGGCAAGCAGGACAAAAAGAATGACAGGTTCAGAATGAAAAGCTAAAGGAGGAGGAATAAAATAGACACAATACGCCTTCAGAAGGACGGAGTATGAAAGGAAATGAGGAGAATCAGTAAAGACTTGTGAGCCAAGGGAAGAACACTTGAGATAAGAAATGATAAGAAAATGATTAAGTGAGGTGAAGAACAAGAGCACGGCAGGACAAAGTGTCCGTGAGTGAGAGGACAGGAGAACAGGGAAGACAAAGTGAGAGAGGCTGAAGGATAAAGAGAGCATGGCGAAACGAGGCAGATGGAGAGAGAAACTGGGCGGGGACTGAGAGACAAGACGGAGATAATACGTGTGTGTGTGTGTGTGTGTGTGTGTACAACCGAGAGAGAGATTAAGAAAAGCTTGGCTACTGACCGTCGGTGTAGTGGAAGACAATGATGCGTCCCTGCTTGGGCTCGGCCTCCTCTGGGTAAACCATGGCGGTGCCAACGATGAAGTACACTGATGGGTCTCTGCCCAGACGGCACGACACCATGCTGAGGGCATATTCACTGGGAAGGAACTGGTGGGCATGGAGGACTAACACAACACACATATAGAAGTACATATAGAAACTGAGTGAGTGAAAAGTGCTGCAAATAGGATGATACAACTGTCATGCGAAGGCGTTTAACGATTCATTCGTATCATCTGTTGCAAATTCTGCCAATTTAACTAAATCAATCTGCTAAAATAAATAAATAAAATGCTCTAACTTCAGCCTGAGTCAACATGAAATACTTCGAATCTGTTCATTTCCGATTCTAATTACCGTTTTTCTCTAATAGAATACTATGAATTACATCTTTTTTTTTCAATGTTTTTCTTTTTTTTCCCATTTCAAAACAAGGATGGTCATTATTATTGCCGGTGTTTTTGTAATGGATGTGAAATTCACCAAATCATTAAATCATGAATTGCCGTTTACAGAGAGTCAGACTGAATCATTCAAAAAAATAAATAAATAAATAAGAAAAATAAAAATAAAAAAATAGACATCCTACTTAAATCCAGTCACCAGCTAGTGAATTGAGAGCTGAAGTGGACTTCTGTTAAGCCAGAGATTCACATTTCTACTCATATGCTCTTTTCTCACTGTTCTTTGTTATACAGATTTAAGTGGTGTGTGACTGAGACTTGGAGGCCAGGAACTGTAAAATAAATCTAATTACAGTCTGCACACGGATTCTGGAAAAATTAAAGCTGCAACCGAGGTGTGAAGAGGCTTTTCTGCACATACGTGTTAAGAGTCTACCGATGATCACTCTCCCTTTTTGAATTTAACGCAGCATTTACTGTCAGACACTCCTGATGGAAGCCCCGGCTAAGTGAGCTCAAATGGAAATGTACATCCGGCTGTCTCACCTTCAAAGGTGTGCTGATCCACAACGAGGAGACTGTGGACCTCCACCTCCTCCCCAAATGAGGTCTCGTGGGGGGAGGTGCTGCTGGGGAAGAGCTTGCTGGAGCTCACGCTGCTGGAAAGCGCCTGGAGGTACAGAGATTTATAAAGATGGGAGAGGGAAGGGAGTAAAAGAGAAAGTAAAGCCTAATAAATACCTTTCCGAGGTGGACAGAAATACAAATCTCTCCATTTTTAACTGAGCTCAATAGCGCAGTCAGCACCATCTGCAGCGGCAGATGTGCGATGATAAAAATCAGGTGAACACCTTTCTGGAAACCATGATCATCAAGTGTGAGAGGCTCAGGCTCGCCTTTGCCTCCAAAAAGTTGTGGGCTACAGTCATTAATACCACACAGATGGGGGTGCATACTCGTTCCCCTGGGGAAGCTACAGAGCCGAGTGGAGTGGACGAAACACATGTTGTCATGGTAAATCTGACTGAGAGGACTTTTTCATTAGCTCTGCAAATGAGTGTCTCTTTTTAGAAACTGCTCCTGCTATTCTGTCTTGGCAGCTGAAATCTCACTGTCCTTATTTATTTTTTGGCAACAAATCAGCCAAGAGAGGATTACGTTAAGCAGGCTATAACTGAAAACGATATTAAACTTAATTTCAACTTTATTTGAACTGTCTCATTACAGATAGGTTTCGCTTCAGTAGGTAAAATACAGAAAAAGAAAGGAACAGGCTGCTCTTCCTCTCCTGCTGTCACATTTACTCACTGCCAACGTGTCATGGGGGTGTTTCTAAATAAAACCAGATAGTAGACTGGCACCCGATGTTTAAATCCTGGCTGTCTGAGAGAATCTAGGAGGAGGATTTAAAGGCACTGCGGCTCTCCTCACCTTTGACAAATACTACAAAAATGCCCAAAAGCAAGGCACTTAAAACGCTAACTGTTCCAGTAGAGCTGCTGGGTTGCTAACAGGACAAGACATTTGGCGTCCTGGCAAACTTGCAGTCTCATTTTATAAATATAATATGTTCTTAGTCAGCTTGCCAGGTTAGAGAGGGGTTTAAAAACAAACAAGCCCTTGGGCAGTTCACAAACAGAACATGGAGGTACCTGAGTGCTGGCGCTGGGGCGTACAGCCGAGGTGGTCCCGCTGACATCCTGAATCTCAACCCTGCTGGAGAGCACCCCGAAACACTGGGAGACCTCCTGGTAACAGATCCGTCTGGAGGGGCAGTGGACAGAAAGAGAGAGAGAGAAGAGAGAGGGAAAAAAGCAATGGGAGAGCAGACATGGTGAATAAAAGAACAAAGGTGAACAAAAAGAGAATGGCTTTCTGACGGCTTCCTGTTTTCTCGCTGGTTGCCACAACAGTAACCTTTGTGCAACAACTTGTTCAAGTCAGGGTTCTCATTAAGATGTATGCCCTATGCAAATGAGAACAACGCGGAGAGGACATCAAACAAAAAAAAATATTTAATTCATCAGATGTAAAACAATCAAGAGATCAAAACAAATGCAAAAAGACAACACTGACCATATCAAAGCCAAAGAGAAAACACAGACAAAGACGCTGCACAAACCAAGAGAAAAACAACATTTGATTTGCTCACATTGTGGCTCTGAAATGTTAATTTGGAATCTAAATTGAGTTTGTCATGTAATTTTTTTCAAATTTGTCCGGTGCACTCTGGTGCATTAAAACGTAAAATGTATTCTTCTTTTCAGGCTTTTCAACCGATAACATGTGACAGAGGGGGGCTGACCTGGGAGACTCGTAGAGGGGAACGGTGCGGATGTGGAGTTTCTGGATCTCGTCGATGGTACCGATGGTCAGAGTGCTGTTGTTGGCCAGAGCCAGGCTGTCAAAAACAAACAAAAAAAAACATCAGTGGAAGGGAAACTGCAGCACAGAGCACAAAGTAGCCAACAGAACAAAACGTGTTTGCTGAAAAGATCAAAATTGTAGTGAAGCGTGTGGTGTGTGTGTGAATTCCTCCAGCACGGAGGAAGAAAAGATGAAAGAACAACACTTTTCTCCACAGCTAAGGACTGAAAAACGCTAAAAGTGGTGCTGCTGACCTGTCGGGATAGCCCTCGGAGTTGAGTGGGCACATGTAGTTGACCTCCTTGAGGTTCACATTAGAAAACACCAGCTTGTGATTGGAGGAGTAGATCACAGTGGGTCGGTCGGAGCAGGCAAAGACGTTGGAAGTGGACAGGGATCTGAAAGTCCTCAGCACGGTGGGCTGGGTGCCGAGGGTGACCTTCTTACGCTCACTCAGGACACCTGGGGAACCGAGACGAGAGTCGAACAACAAGTCCAACATCAAATTTGAAACAAAAGCACCAAGCAGTGTCTGAAACTGAAACTACCTCCTGTCAAATGACAAGAAAAACTGTCCTTGTTCAGATAAATCAATAAGGACCACCTGCCACACCAGACTTTTTAAGACAATAACATTTGAATACCTCCATTGTATACAGTCTGTGCCTTTCCGAAAACTCTGTACCTGCTGGCCACCTACACACTCTCTTATTTTGAGTCGATCAAAACAAAACACAGGCTGTGTATACAATCGCCTCCTGATTGGCTTCCTGCTGGCGCTACACAAAGGAGAAACGTCTAAACTGCTGTTTCTGTTCTGTCTAATCGTTAACTACCCTAAAATTAGTAGAAACTTAAATGCTACTCCCATGTGACAACACATATCAGGGACACAAAAAAAAGAGGAAGACAGAAACCACTTGTCAAGTTTTAAATTAAAACACAGTATCTGTAAACAGGAAACAGCATTGAAAACTGTCACGCGTTTATTTATATCAAATTAGCTATTTAGGATATTCATATTAACTCTTGGGAATAATTATTCTTTGTAGAGCAGCTTAGTTTCATGAAACTGCAGCATTTGTATTTTTTTCTATAGGTGAACACCAGGCACGCGATTAAAAAGTGATGGTTTATTCAGGGAGCTTCTTACAGGAAACTGCAGGACGTCCCAGAGGGTTTAAAGTCATAATAAAGACCGCTTCATTTTCCCATTTTGCTTTCTCCACCTTTACATCCAAACACAGTTACGTGAATCTGTACAAACCGGTAGATCAAAACAAAAATGTTCTCACACGGCGGCTTTGACCGGACTTGGAAATCCTCAGCGTGAGAAGTGTGTGAAGCGTCGGTGCAGCAGTGAGATGTGAGGCTGACCTACCTGTCTGCAGGTCCAGACCAAAGTAGAAGAGCGCTCCATCGCCAAGGGCACACAGCAGGTAGTAGCTGCCTTCAAAGGTGGTCATCAGGATTGAACGAGGGATGATCTCTGGGGATGCACACGCACGCGCACACACACACACACACACACACACACACACACAGTTAAATGATTTATTTATGCTCTGACATGGAGTCTCTCTCTCTCTCTCACACACACACACACACAGGATCAGAGATTTATACTTGCCAAGTGGTAAACGCCAGTAAAACTGAATGTGGCAGATAAATCAATGGAGGTCACCTGTGAGCCCGGCAGGTAACTTTTTGAACATGATTACTTTTGACGGCAGCAGGTTATCTGAAGTCTTTTATTTTGACCTGATCTAAAACTTTGTCCCTGCTGTCATCACTGTGAGCCAACGCTGCACAAAATAACACAAATCAGTATAATTTAAACTTTAAACTGACACATTTTTTAATGGCCACCTGCTTCTATGGAAAATGTATATCAATTATTATTATAATTATGATAAAAATGATATTTGTAATTATTATTATTCATTACTTTTACTAGTAACCAAGAAAAAAATATATTGTTGATGGCAATTTTGTGGCTCAGCGGTCCTTAGCAGGTGAGATAAAATGCTCATTTTAGACACTGTGCACAATCAGACACACAGATAGACAGGGATACACATTTAAAAACATGTTTTCCATTTTGTGGCATTCACTTATTAGCAAAAAATAAAACAAAGATTAATTACAGCTGCTGAAATATTCTCTGCGACCAAATAATTTGTGACAGTCTACTGGTGGAAACGGTTTCCTGTTAACTCACAGATAACGTATTTCTGCAGTCAGACGGTGCTTGTTAGCAAAGTAAGAGTTCAGTCTGCAGAGTTCATGCATCGAGCAGCTGTCAATCACCTGTTCTTGTAAAAATCATGCATGAAAATGTGGAAAAGAGTAGCCGAGGTATTTTTCTTGGATGAAACATTTTAATCAGAAAATAAGGGTCCTGCCTGTGCTAGTTTGGTTTGTTATGAAACTGTGTCTCCGCTGACTGCTGACTTTTTTATAAGTTGAGCCACAGAAATAGTCAAGTCCTCTCTTGCATATTTTAGCATTCTAAGTTAACATACTTCTGAGACACCTAAATGGTTTGCCAAATGCGTTCAGTTTGTGGGATAAGTTTTATATACTCACAAGGTGCTTAGCATTTAAGGAACACTTTTCGCCTAAAGCAGTAAAATTAATTGCCACTTTACCCACCATTTAATCATTATATCTATCCACCAATCTCTCCTCACAGCACACCTCCTACTTTTTTGCCTCCCCTTTCCTCTCACCTCCCCCCAGCATCTCCTTGTGCAGGGCGGTGAAGCAGGGCAGCTTGAGAACGCGGGCGGAGATGTCGGTCCAGAGACCCACAGCGCACAGGGGGGACTCCCCACCACCCTCGCCCAGGGGTGTGATGTCCAGGCAGGCCACCTCGTGCTCCATCTCTGTGGTGCTGAGGGAGGAGGAGAGAGAAGAGGATGTGAGCGCAGGCTGGGAACAGAACGAGTAACGGCAAGCAGGAAACAAATGTGTTAATGTTACAAAACAGAAGCTATATTTGTTTTTTTGAGAGGTATGTATTGTGAAATTTTGTTACCTCACTGTACATTTACACTGAATGATGAAAAAAAATCACCAAAAGTCCATTCCTCCTATAAAACTGAGCAATCAGGGAAACTCAACCTGTGTGTGGAGATCAACAAGCTCGTTAGCTGAAACATGTTGGCCACATCTGAAATTTTGGCAGTGACTTACCAGCCAATCAGATTCCCGTTTCCCAACCAATGGGATTTACCAATTTGTGTCATAGCTCCATAAAGGATGAAGAGTTGATTACAGGTTTTGAAAACTTTCCAGTTTTCTAAAACATCTACAGGAATTATCTCAAAAATGATACTTTGCACTCATCGCAGAAAGCTGATGGTAAGCTCTGAGGTCAGTTTTTTTCTGAGGTAGTTTTTTGTTTATTTTCAATTATTCATACACTTTAGAACACTGCCAGCCAGATATTTTTAACTCATGAAAACAGCATAATGTTATGAGAAACAATACCAAAGCAGCATTTGCTTGTTCAAAACTCCAGCTGCACAAATGCAACTGGGGTGTCTCACACTGCACTGACACATCAACCAAACTGCTTGCCGTGTGTGTGTGTGTCCTACCTGATCTGTTTGAGCTCTCCAGCCAGGATCTGGAGGTAGTAGAGGGCCCGTCCCACAGCCAGCACCACCTGGGTGTGGTTGCAGGCGGCGACACTGATGTTCCTGCCCTGTGGCTCCTTCCACTCGCTCACTAAGGCCTTGCTGTCCTGGAGCACCAGGCGCACGGAGCCTGATGTGATCTGGATGGACACACAGCAAGGCAGGTAGATGTTTTTCCTTTTAAATATTATTGTGTACAGCAGTTGTAGGAAGGATGGGGAGCAGAGGGTCTGACACATTGTCATGAACCAGATTCAAGCTCCATGAAATGGTGTACAGTTCATGCCATGTGCAACAGGGCTGCATGTTTTTGCTTTTTCTTTTGATGATAAAATAAGTAAGAAGGAAAGTAAAGGCATATTTTTTCATGAAAAAATAACCAACATTACATGGAGTTTGCATTTTTGTTCATAAAAATGTGATATGGTCATGTTTTTTGCTTTCGGAGAGAATATACATCTCTTCACCTCCCTTCACTCCACTCCAGCTAGTTAACATACAGGGCATGTACCGTATCCTTGAGCCCAGGGAGATGCTGTCTGAAAATGCATACAAACTTGTAGCAGGCGCGCTGCAGCCCATACAGATGTTAAATGAGCAATAACGGAGGAAAATTTGATGAAATGGATAAGACAAAACTAGGATTTGAATTAAGATTTTGCTGACTAGATACTCAGAAAAAATGCTCAGGCGAAAACAAAATGAATGATAGATTGACTAGGGAAAAAATCAGATATAATTAGCTGACTGAAATCTCAAACCTAAACTTTTTCCAAGTTTTACAAAATGCAGCAACAGAAGATCAGAACAAGCTGGCTGGATATTCAATTTACAAGCCAGATCTGCCACCTTTGTTGTAGAAATAATTTGTAATAATACATAATGCATGTATCAAAAAGGACTAGTGACTACCTGAAAATTGGCTTATTATGGGTGAGGAGGTACGGGGAAAATAAAGCTGTAATATACACACACAATTTAATAATCTGCAAGAGAGACATGCAATAGTGAAATTACAGCGAGATGGAGAGTAAGACAAGATTCAGGCCAAAAGCTAAAGGAACCTCATTAACAGACTATTGAGAAACGGCCTGAAAGCAGCATCAGCAGTGAACAGACCATGCTATAAAGAGAGGTGTAAAAATGTTAGGGAGAGCTCATAACAGAATAGGTTAATGGGATGTGAAGAAGCTATAGCCTATATTCAAGATAATGTTCACACTAGAGTCTCTGAAAGCAGTTCTGAAGTTGTTGGCAGTGTAGTTCAAATCATAGTGCTTTCCGTCGATAAATACAGGGTTTAAGTTTCACCTCTGCGGCCTGAAGTGCCGTGGTGAATATGAGGGAAAAAAAGAGCTTTTTGTATGATGGAACGATTTCACTGCATCATTTTTACATCAGAACACATCGTCCGGACTCGCCATGTTTCTTCTTATTTTGACAAAAGCATGATACTTAAATAGCTTGATGTACAGTGATGCTTTCAGGGAGGTATTGATTTTTATTGTATGAAAAGAGATCATGACTTTGGGCAGCAGGCAGCGCTCTGCGGGGGGTCCTGTAACAACAGTCGGAGTACCCAGCGAGTCTTCAGTTTCGGTACACCGACTCAGAAACGGAGTTGAGTGTGTAAAACGTGGCAGGCTTAAGACACGGGCCGTGTTTTCATAACACCTTAAAGTCTACGGCTGAAGGTCAGAGAGTTGAAAGAACTCCTGACACGTTTCATCCATCTTAAAAGAGAGGCTAACACCGAGAATTTAAATAAAGTGCAATATTCAGTGCAAAGAACGTGAAGTAAAGTCCTTTTATGCTTATCGTACTCTACACCGCCCCTTTCAATCATGTATGAGACCTCTCCAGCAAAGTATATCTTATTACAAGGAGACAGGCCGTAGTTTAAATATTAATTTGAAAATGAAATTAGCCGATATTCGCACTTTGAACGAGGATCTATGAATGCTGTAAGTCAGCCAATTCTGGGAGAAGAGGCTGAAAAATTTCAATGCCATGCTGGTCTAAGGGTTGTCTGGGGAGACCCTGTATTTAATCGTGATGACAGAAGGTCGCGTGTGTGTAAATACGTGGGAGTGTGTGTAAATACTTGTATGAGCTGTTGGTGCGCCACGTTGCCGCAGTAGAAAGTCTGCTGGTTGTCCACGAAGCCTGGAAGTTCAGTCTCCTCGACCTCCTCCCCACTCAGCATCAACACTCTGGGAGAAAACACACTCTTGAGATAAGGCATTCAGAACCGACTCCACACTTATCTGCACAGCAAGAACTCACCGTGTTTGACCCACGAAAGACAGCACCAGCATATCATCCGTCTCTCGCCCGGCTTCAGAGCGGAGCGGCCACAATCCTTGGAAGGAATTAAAGACAGGGCGAAAAGTTACTTTTGACTGAAAAACACCCAAACAATCAAACTTGCAGAGACATTTTTGGCTGTTACAAATAAAAAAAACACATTTTGTAGCAACAAAATGGAAAGTCAGATATAACCTTTGCAAATAAAATGTACCCATCAGAGATCAACAACTGTACACATTTTGAGAAAATAACATTTCTGATGAGGCATATTTGATAAGAGAGCAACATTTTATCTTCTAGACAGAAAATTTCCCACTGGACCAGGTGGACAGCTCCATTTTACACTGCTACGCATGGCAAATGACCCTGTTTACTTCTGGATTTTTACAAATGGCAACGTGCCCTTCACAGCCAACAGCTAAAGCTGGCACTTGTCCTTTTTACCACTTCTATGCCTGTCATTTTATAATTGCACACACCTCCGCTCTTCTTTGTGTGTGTGTCTATTATGGGTTATGTCTTGTCTCAAATTATGAATACCTACAACAAAAACCACTAAAAGATAAAAACAAAAAGGAAGTTACTCTCTGTGTCATTCCATACGGCTGGACAAGGGAAATATCCATTGAGCTTCCCAAATGAGCTTTAACTATTCCATCTGTCAAATGTTAATGTGTTAGTAGATGTTAGGGTTGCAGCTCTCTCTCAGCGGGCCATTGATTGGTTAAGTGAATAATTGCCTCTCATCAAGAAGCTCGGGGTAGGAGGCGGCAGCTGAGACTTTTAGGGCAGGGCTGGTCAATAAACAGCTGAAGCTTAACAAGTACGAGCAGACCTTAACTGGCCTCCGTGTCTCTCTCAAGCATCAGAGAACAGTCCTGGGAGCAGAATCTAATTTTCTGAGATTAAAGGGTGTTTGCGAGTGTTAAGACCTGATGGAATTCTTCATCTTGACAGTTTATTATCGCAGGAATTGCAGTGCTCGTTGCGGTTATACCCAATAAGAATAAATATTTCGCAGCATACCCGTGGCAATTTTCAAATGCTTTGCAAGAACCCGAGCCTGGACCTATGACACCTAAGCCATCTGCTCAGAATCTTACGCGGAGCCTGGACTGGAGTCTTGGCTCAGCCAGACAAACAGATGTGCAGGTTGATGTAGCTCTACTGTCAAGTCTGTAGGGGATCAAGGTCCAGATAAAGTCAAGACTTGAGGGGGAGGCGACAGCTTGGAGCAAGACAAATGTCCGAGAGAAACACTCATACACACAAACCAACCTTTGATTCCCGGCAGGTCAATGCTGGCGTGCTCGTGAATGCCAATGCCGTTGCGGATGATTCGGAGGGAGCCCTCCTTGAACGCACCTGAGCAGGTCACCAGCTGAAGGCAGTAAAGCGGAAATCAGGGAGAGATAAAGAAAGAAAAACAAGGACTGAGACGTGAGGAGTGATTTTTTTTCTTTAAATGTGCTTAAAAACTTGATTTTAGGTCATTTATCATGTCACTTTTGCTATTAAATTGTTTTCATTCTGTATTTTTATATTTTTATCTTGTGAAAAGTTCTTGCTTTTAATTCTTTATGACAACATTTTTACTCTTTTGTTAAAACACTGATCTCTAAAAAAAGAGGTATAACAAAGCTTATTACATATATTAATTATTAGTAGTAATCACTGTCGGCTGTAGTGCAGTAGTGCCAGTATCTGTTGTAGTATCAGTAGCACTATCAGCAGCACTTGTAGTTGTAACAGTAATCTGTAAGTTTATTGAGTTTCTGTCAGGTTATTCTCAGATTGGCTGCTGCCGGAATGAAACAACATGGTTTCTTGAGGCCAATACAAATATCTCATATCTTCCCACCCATAATGGCTGTTACAAACATCAATCAGAAGACAAATGTAAGTTCAAAAGAGTTAAATTTCTGAATATTGGCAGTAAAAATACAAACACTGACACCAGTGTTGCTTTTTAAAGCTGATTCTCTGCTGATGTATCACTCTGTCACTCGACTGTTGAAAACCAACACCCTGAAGATGAGTGTCTTAACAGTGTAACTGAAGAGGAGCAGAGTGTTATTTATTCACCTGGTTTTGTTGGATGAACAGTGCTAATATCAAAACCTACACGATGCCACTGCACCATTTTCCTCCCAGTGGAAATCAAAACCTGGCAATCCACTGAACGGCCCAAAAGCACGTCCCCCAAAGCGCTCACTCACACAAAGGAACTGATTGAATCCAACTAATTTGCACATGAGGCACTGATACAAGGATGAGGCTATCAATCAAGCTTCAAGTATTCTGCACCTTTGTCATTTATGCACATCTGCCAACTCTGCTCTTACACAGCAACAATTCTCCAGCATTTATGTTCAGTTTGCTGCTATTTCAATACATCTTGTCTGCATTACGGTCAAGGTCCGGTTACATTTTGCATCTAGTACATCAATCCCGACCTGTGTAAATTGTCTTGTAACGTGTCAACACCAATTAACCAGGTCAAATGCCATCTGCATTGGCTGCACACGGCGAATTAAAGCAGTTCTGACTGCACTCGGGTCTGGCCTTCAGCAGACTGGAATGAGCTCGAGTATGTGGTTGAATACACTCTGCGGTGGGACTTGCGTTGGTCTGTGCCCACAGGATGATTCAGTGCTCAAGTGGACCGCTGCCTTTGGAACCAGATCAAGTACCCCGAGGCCTGGTCTCAAACGCTGCCAAGAAACACCTTCTGTACTGTATCTGTCCTCACTCCAGTCCGTTTTATCTCCCTCTGCCTCACTGACATCAATAAAAAAGAAGAGTAAAGCATTCAAAATCAAAAAAATGCTATTGTCCGACTGTGAGGTTTCTGCATGCATTTAAATAATCTGTCAGGAAACCAGCCGTAATTAGACAAATTCATTTGGCAACTGGTTTCATCTACACACAAACACAACTACTCATATATATCTCAGGAAGAAGAAGAAAGCAATTACGAAGCCTTTCCTCATTACATTACACTGTCATTTAGCAGATGCTTTTGTCCCGCTTTTGATTTACAGTAGGTACATTTTGTCAACAGTTGCCAGGCAAACCGTATATCACAGCCTTCATCAGCTTTAATGAGCAAGGAGCAGAAATTCTGTCTCCTAATGAGCATTTAGGCGTCCACATAAATGCCCTTTACATCTGGTATTAGCATGCACCGTGGGTGATCAGAGCATGTCCAAACTGCAAATTGTGCTTCGGGAACTGTGAAAGGTAAATAAACTTTGGGGTACAGAAGTGATAAAGATGATGGATTGTCGGGATACTCCAAGATAAGAAACAAGCAAATGGGGTCTTCACCATCCATTTTAAAGGATGCAAATATTACGAGAGCAGATGACATGCACAGCAATCTGCATTTTGGCAAGGGAACAAAAAAAATCCAATTTAAATGTGTGTACAGGGGACATCAGGTGAAAATGTAGTCCAGCTAAATCATATCCAGACATAACTGGGATACGAGACGCATGTTAATGCCAGGCGTACATGAGGCCAAAGGCAAACCACTAAAATAGAGAGGGAACAACACCAGTGGCATCTATAAAAAGGCACAGGAAACAGGAGCATTTGATGTCAGCAAGAATCTCCTCAAAAGACTCTACCCCGCTTTTCTGGCCAGTGGCAGGTTTATGCCCAACTGTGTGCCGTCCTTAATTCTGCTGACAAAAACAGTGTTAACAAAACTCAAGAAAGCCGGATCCATCAGTGGTATAAGCCCAGACTCCCTGGAGGCAGTGACAAAGAGGATGATAAAGGGAAAACAAACACCATTATAGATAATACACACCATCCTCTATTAAGTGTATTCAGCCACTATTAGAGTGATTTCAATAATCGCCTTGTCCTGTCTGCATGCTCTAGTGACTGCTTTAGGAAGTCCTTTTTTTCTACCAGACTGATTTCCTTTCAACACATTTTTGTGTATTTTTTCGTGTTCGCTGGTGGCAAAAATGGTTTCCCTCATCAGATCGATGAAGCGTTCTGTGTTGAGCTGGTATTTACCTGACCCTGGCCTTGCCTCTCCAGGTCGACCACACACATGTCCACAATGGGCCCCAGATTGGTGAAGGTCTCCATCACCGCCACATAGGAGCCCTGGTCATTGCTGTCCACATTGAGCTAAAGAAAAATACAGGCAAAACTTTCACAATAAATCAGTGTCAAAGCAACTAGCAACATATCAGACCGAGCAAATGTTACTTTAGGAAAAAAAGCAGGTTAACGTGGTCCAAAAGAGGTACTGCTGAGGATGCGTGCAGCTAGTCGGCTAGACGATTAAATGGTTCTGCTCTTGCTAGTCGGCACGGAAATAATAGCCAGTTAAACAGTTCCTAAACCTAAAAATACTTTGAATGCTCGACTCATGTGAGATGTTCAATTATTCAAAGACACTTAAGGAATTATATCTTAATTTTTCATGCATGAGCTATTTTTATGGTCTGAAAATCACATAGTGATCCTTTAGTAAAAGATTTAATCTTGTGTAATCCCATTTTTTTTTTTTTAAATAAGAGCTAAAATTTCCAGCTATATTCCACAATCCAGGGCAATAAGTGCCTGTGCGGTCTTTTGCTGCTTACCTTGACCAGCTGGGAATCCCCCAGTCTGGATCCAACAAACACCACTCCGTTGTCCAGGTATGTCAAACACTCAGCGATGGAAGTCTGTCGGCCAAGAGAGATATAAAACCACTTTAGCCTCTTGCACTCGGGTTTTATCGATGCACAATGAAAACATTTTATAAGGCCTGTTAGGGGCAATCTGCCCAGCCATCAGGGAGCAGCACCTCTGCACTAACAATTCGGTTTATAATGATCTAAGACAATCTCTCTGTAGCTCAGCGCCGCAGCCCTGCTTGACAAATGCTAAGCCCAACATAAATCAGCAGACTTGCAAGAAAACATTTCACTGCTCTTTACTCCTCAACAAGTCTTTAGGGTGAGATATCACCTGCCAAACTGTCTGCTTTGAGTGCTGGATTTCTTTTCACGCATTGTATTCTTATACAGTGTCTAAATCAACTTTTTATAAAGATGTGAAATGCTGGCAAACAACTCCAAATGAGCTGAGATTCTTTCTTTTTTTTTTTTTTTTCACTCTCTAAAGAAGTGCGGACTGATCCATTAGTTCCTGCCAAAGCTACAAACCATTAAAAAGTCACAGAGGATATTGAAAGAAAAAAGACAGCAGGAGAAAAATCAGCAAGCGAGAGAAAGGGTGATGAAGCCAAACAAGCAAAAAACAACAGGAAAAAAATGAAATGCCAGAGGAAAGGCAGGTGGACAAACAGAGCCAAAAAGATGGGAAGAGGGAGGCGGAGAGAGATAAAGACAGAGAGACGACCTCTCCGAGCAGCTCTACGTGCAGGTCCTTCAGCACCACGGCGCCGTCCATTAGCTCCTCCTTCTCCAACAATAGCATAAACAGGCGGCCCTCCATGTCCCCTAGCAGGTAGCGTGATCCGTTGGGGTCCACCCGGTTGTGACAGACGATGGTGCTTTGCTGCAGGGGAAAGCAGAAACATGCAGAATACATTTAAATAGCTGTACTGCCCAACTTTTGAAGCCAGTTACAGTGGAAAATAAAAGGCTGAAACTCCTCGAGATGACTCACTGCGAATTAAAAAGGAGTACATTTAAATTTTTATCGTCATCTTATTCATTATTTACACATGCGTGTGTAAGTATGTCTGGATGCACACAGAGACCTGTGCTTATAATGTTTCATTATTGAAAGATATGCTGAGGAGGTACAACACCCCGAAGAGGAGGAGGTTCCCCAGGTGCAGCTTTAAAGGACCACTTCACCGAAATTCAACCTTATGTCTGTGTACTTGTCGTGGTATGACAAGCTTATATACACTGTTACACTTGTAGGCAGGTTCTGCTTGCCACCCAAAGTCCTACACCTGGTGATGTCAAGAGCCACTACAGAAATACAACAGCTTTGGCTTTCCTGATTTCAAAATCTCAGTTTTATCTGATAAAGAGAATGATTGGGCCAAAATGAGTCTTTCTTGCTCTTGTTTGGCCCATGCTTGCATCACCATGTGTCAAATTTTGGGTGGGATGAACAGAGCCTTCGTACAAGATACAAAGAGTGCTGACAAGTATAATGGTGTACGCAGACAGTTCATATTATGACAAGCACAAAGAGATACGGTTAAAAGTTGGCAAAGTAGTCCTTTAAGTCGAGATCTGAGAGTGAGATTCTTCAAATCTTGCCCAACAAGGTCAGTTCGCACTTAAAAAAAAACTCCAGTCTGCTTGCCGTCCCATAAGAAGGCTCCTCACGCTGCACCCCGGGACAAAGATGGGCGTCACACCCATGCAGACAAAGGATCACACACTGCCCAATATTGTCATTCAGAAACATTTTCTCATTTGTTCAGGAACAAAAAGACAGAGTTCTTCCTTGCTCCAGAAATGACATTTACTTTATAAATGTACTCTGAGGTGACATTATTACGAAGATAATGTGGATGAAGAACTTTGTAGATTTCTCTCAATTAATTTGTAACTGCGTACTAATGTGAACTGATCCAGGCAAGCTGCCACATCACACCCATTTCATATACGATTTATTCCTACAAATGAAAACCTATGGAGCAAAACGGCACCGTTATCATCGCCGCTGTCTAAAAGCGGAGTGAACTTCTCACTTGATCAAACCTTCGCAAAAAAAATAAAAAAATAAAAAATCTACTTTCCCAATCATCTTGCCTGTGGCTTTGTTTACATCTATTTTCCGGCTCAAACCATGCTTCCACTTTCATTTTCACGGTTTGGCAAAGTTCTAACATCCCTATCGTTTGAATGACAGGTAATTAGCTTGTTAGTTTCTACGTGTGAAACCAGCTGGTTTGCCCACCAAGTAAAGATCAGTCTGCAAAAAGAATGAGACGTAAAAACCCCTGTCACCCCAGCATGCTGGTGACACTTGTGATATCTGTGACCCCGTTTTTTACCTACTGTGCTCAAGAGTTACAATTTATTAATTAGCTGTCAAAAATGTTATTGTACATCAAAGAGCATACTGTTGTATTTTCCTGACATTGTTTAAAGGAGCGCATGTTTCAGCTGAATACTGATGTCAGATTAGGTGCTCACAAAAAGTCCAAAATATAAAAATTTCAACTTTATTTAGGGTGGGTTTCCAACAGTCGCGTAATAACAACACAAGCTGCAACTACCACTACAGTTAAGCATCTGCTGTGTAATGACTGTTAATCCGAGCTGCAGAACGAGGGTCATAACGACGACGTGACAGCTTGCAAGACAACTGTGAGCGTGGTAACTGTACAGGTTGTTTGGATATTGTAAATAAAAGACAGAATAAGCTAGACTCAGAAAAGAATTACAAAACAGGATTTAAAAAAGGATTTGGAAGCATGTTGAGTTATTCATGCTCTATGCTGTCATTCAATTTTCATACGTTGGCTGTAACTTTTTTTTCTTGTTGCCTCTTTGTTTGATTGATGATACGGTGCTGGTGAAAGTAACATAATGGAACAGGATGTGACAGTGTCTTAATAAATCTGAGCTGCCTAATGTCCTTAAGTTGCATTTATTAGGTCATTAATAAAGCTGATTGATGTGTAAAGTTTTCTCATTAGTATGCAAATTTATGTAGCAAGTGCACTGAAACCTAATCTGATCATCTGCGCTATAGAGGCAACCAGCAGTTTATTCATTTATTTTCCAACATGTATTGTTCTTAGGTTACTGCGTTCACAAGAATATGCCTATAAACACACAGACAGACTACAGACGCACTGATCTGATATAAAGACTCGTTCTGGAGCCGATACAGGTGAACTCTGAGTCATGAGTATCAGCTACAGTTTATTTCCAATCGACAACTCGTCCACTCATAAATGTATTCAATAATCTCCCCTCCAGTCCATTTATGAAAGTTGACTTAGAAAGTATTTTGTAAGTTAACTTTGTTTTGAAAAAGAGATCTTGGTCTCAAAACACTATGCTGGTAAAATAAAGATTAAATAAAACATGAAGAATAAATCTGACACAAACAAGCTTCGTCCACCACTTACAGCAGTCCAGCACTTTGGTGGAGCAGCTGGGCAGCAGCTTGGCTACTGTTGCTTTTTTTAATATAAATTGGACATGGACAAACAAGGCAAACCTGCATAACAAATGCAGAACAATGTCTAATGCACTTTCCAAACTCCATGAGGCCAAGGGACTGTAGTGGGGAGCAGAGAGACAGTGAGAGAACATTCTCCTAATTATAGATGCAGGATGCTGCTAAGGAGCTCCTTGGGGCCTTGAGTTTTGTTAAATGTGAGCAGAGCAGTACAGATTGCAACTTAATCTTTATAAGCCCACACTAAAAATGATGGTCTGCAGGGAGGCAAAGTCACTGTCACGTCTGGTGTAAAGCTGCTTATTAAATACAACGTGGACTGCAAAATTCATGATGAGCAAACTATGCGATGAACACCTCTGGGTGTACTTCATATCACATGACACTGATACAGTCCCATATGGAATCTAATGACAGTTAAACCGCAGAATTTTTTTTCCCTTTTGATGTCAAAATGCAATGGATATGGGACTTCAATTCCCTCAAAACTCCTATTTAATTTGACACATTTTACTATTCTGTTGAAGCTTTTTTTCCCCTCTACACCTGCTGAATACTGACTGAGATTTAACCTTATACTCGCAAACTAATGCAAAATACAAATGTGTCACTCAAACCTGGCAAGCTGTGAGCCCTGATAGTAACCTGTGATGCCACATTAAGTCAGCTCTCCGGCAGATGTTACACTACACTGCAATTGTATTTTGACATCCACGGTACATAAATTTGCACCCTTCTGGGTACCTAAAGCATTTCTATAAAAATCTGCCAAATTTTTTTTCACTCACTGCTCATTTACTGGTAATACAGAACTTCCCATCATTAAACCAATAAGATGTTTTGCTGCATCTTTGGTTTAAATAAAGCATATGTTGTCTGCATGCAGCCACACCTGGCAAAGCTAGAGGCTTCGTATGAGATGCAACTAATGAGGAGTCTTCCTGCTTTACATCCCAATTAAGACTGTGAGATTTCACTGCTCCCAATATAACATGCCACAATGATAATGAGATTCTTAAGTGTTTTACTATACACTGTGCAAAAAAATTCTATACGGCAATATACTTCAGTGCAAGTGGTTTTAATTGGGCTTCCTTTGGACTGGGGTGCATGTCTGAGGAAAATGTCTGAAGCACTTGTACTCAAAAAAATTAAAGGGCAAGAAACATCCATGAACAAGTTAATATGATACTTAATGTGACAGAGACAGATGACAGAAACACAGCACTGATCATGCCCATCATTTGATGTGATTACCTTGATAGTGGGTGGTGCAATGGCTAAGTATTTGTCCCCATTGTGATAGGTGATGGATTCTTGCCCTATGATTATAGCTCCCCCAAATGGCTCTGGCACTGAAAGACAAGCACATAAGCAAAACAGGTGATCAAGTTACAAAATTACGCAATTTCAAAGTTTATGTCTGCTTTAATTCCAGTCAGGTCAGTATTTTCTACACTACAAAAAAGCCAGTTTTGAATTCCTGCCTTGTTTAGGATGGACAACACTGTGCCACAGAGGGCCGAAAGCCTGCAGATTTTCATTTCAACCAAAACCAACAGGTGATTTCATTGATTAGATCACCTACAAGCAGCGAGGAGGACCTAGTCAGTGGAATCTCCTTGTGTACTTTTTGGTTGGTATGAAAACCTGAAGGTTCTCGGCTCTCGCCGGCACATGGTTGCCCATCCCTAGTTCAGATTTAGAGCACGACGATACACAATGACGCCTGAGAATTCAGTTAGAGTCTGACTTCCTGTCTTACACAGCTCTGCTCTGCCTTCAGTCAGTCCCAGTGAAAGCAGTTATTTCTGCACATCAGTTATTTCCTACACATACATGCCTCACTGTATCACTCCATTGATCTGTAACAGCATGCCTTTGCTCACCTGGTATGACCATGGATGCCTCTGCCTCCACGTTCTCCTGTTTCCAGGGGCCTTTGTTGAACTCCTTCTCTCTGAGGGAAACCTCATAAGTCTTCACATGACGTCCCTGTGGGTCCTGAAGTGCACAACAGGTCACCATGTTAGACATTAAAAAGTGTCACGTATACAGACAACATGATGTGATGGTACATTCACCTACATTAGTGAGAATGGATTTCATGCACTGTCTACCTCAAGCCAAAACAAATCTCTTTGTACCCAAACTCTGTGCCCAAGTGATTAAACACCAAATCCACAGTCCTGACACAAACAACAGCACAGCCCCAGACACAGCTCCTCCCCTAACAGCAGGTCAGCCCAAGGAATTGCAAATGTTTCTGGCTTTGACAAGGTCTGACTTTATCTGTCTGAACACAACGTTGTTTTCATTTGCATACAATTTGAGTTATTGAGTTTTGTTGCAGTGCACAAACTCAAATTTTTCTCAAACAGAATCATAGCCTCCAGGTTGTATTTCCAATTCAAACTTTCTAGCTGTATGAACTGAGCAACACATTATCTCCCCTATACCTTGGAGCAGATACACCCACATTCAACCACCCGTTTCCTGTACCTGGTAGATGAAGCAGACGGTGGGGGCCTGGCAGCCATACAGGAAGTGGACATCGATGACCTGCAGCTCCTCCAGTCGGATGTTGAAAGCCTTGAGTTCTCGGTTCTCCCGGTCCAGGGGGATCACTTTGAACAGCCCGTCATACAGCCGCAGGCCAATCATGCGGCACTCTGGGTCTACGATTCCGATGATGCCTGTTTCTGATGGACGCCCAATGCGGTCCTGTCAGTGTTAAAAAGTGAAAAACATTTGGTTAGCAAAGGTTTAACAGATGCGTTTAAAATCAGGGTTCGTACAGCCTCCTGACAGTAAATCTCAAGCCCTTTTCAAGCACTTTCAAGGTACCTGGACCAAAATTTCCAGTATCAAGAAGCCTTTATCATCTGTTCTAAATGTATACTGTCACTGTGTTTATTTTATACCAGCTGTTCCTATTAACTTTGATTGTAGTTTTGATCAGGATTATTAAATGCGGTATGGGATCGTTTCAAATATCAAAAGATTTTTCACATGAGCTACGATGTAGATGAAACACCAGATTATGTTGAAAATCAAGCATTTTCAACACATTAGATTTGAATTTAAGCATATTCCTAACCTTGAAAACTAACAGTTAAAATTAAGCAATTTGCAAACTTTCAAGACTTTTGTGCGAACCCCGTAGAATAGAAATGCAGAACCAGCACACCGTATGTAAGCAATTTTTATGGTGTATGAACCACTGGAAAACACCTGATGCAAAACTTTGATAACCACCTTCTTGGAGTTTTGAGCCATCTACTGACACATTAATATTAAAGAAAAAAAATGCATAACACCAAGCTCCAGATAGCAAGTGAAACGCTGACTGTGGCACTGACATATCCTGGGGTAATAATGTGAATGCATACAAATGATAAATACATCTTGTAAATCCACCATAAATTGGAAGCGAAAAGACTTGACGTCTCAAGGGCAAAAGGGCCTTTTACTCCGGAGCCCTGCAGACCTGAGTTTACTCAAAATATGAAACACATATCAAGCCAGCATGAGGTTTGGTTGTTCTCATTTAGCAGTCCAATTTACATTTTAATTTAAAAAGAAAATTGCACCAGTGACACACACAAAAAAAACACTTTACAAGTTTTATTTAACAGATATAATGTTAGTAATGTTTTTACACATTTGGCATTCAGCTGGTGCTCTCATTTGGATTATGACAATAGAACAATCTTCAAATTATAAATTAATAAGAACTGAGGTTTGTTTTTTCCCCAAGAGGCACATTCAGGTCAATCAGTCAAATATATAAAACCTCCCTCCTCCTTCACAGGACCCAATAAAGTAATTTCCTACAAATTATGCTTTTAAATATGCAATAAACACAATGTAATTAATGGTGTAAAAATAAAAATGTAATGTTAACTATGAATCTTTCTACCTTAGCTGCAAACTTTGTACACACCTCCCACAATCCTCTTCTCAACTCCCACAAACCTCTTTTCATATTCAGAAAAACATTCTCTCTGTCTTTTGACTTCTCATGTCAACATATTTTTTATACACAACACTGAAACAATCTAGCACCAAGAGGGAGAACTTCTGGTCACGATTCACAATGAGATTATGTGTGATATGACCCTTAAAACTGTTTTTCACTTGCCAGTAATAGCCGGCAAAACACTCACAACTATTGTTTTGAATGTGATCTCAGTGTCCTAGAATTCCAAACACTACTACAGTAAGTAAGCTATTGACATAAAAATTTACGTAAACGCTAACAGGCAATTGAAATAATCAGTCACAAATGCACTGTGGGACTGCATGTGACATTTCTTTAACAAATGAGTTCAGAGAACAGAGTGTTATTAATGAGGTACAACTGTGGTGACAAAGTCTGACTGTTACATCTAACTGAAGCTAAGCCAAAACATTTTTTTTTCATGACAACCATCCACATCAAGAATGGAATGTCTTCAATTACATTTTAATTAAATGGACTACATTAAGTTTATCACCACCTCCATACATTAGGTGTCAACTCTTTTTCCACTGCTGCTTGCACCCACCTGCACATTGCCGTGGGCGCGAGTGATGATATCGATGCTTTCTCCATTCTGTTTGTATTCTAGGATGCAGGCGTTGTACTTGGATGTGAGAATGAACAGCAGGTCCTTACTCTCACCCTAAATGACGAAAAAAATATGAGATCTCAGACAAAGCACACAGAAGCTTTAGTCTAATAGTCTAAAGCCAATTCACCAGGACCTAGTCTGGCATGTGAATTACCTAAAACATCATAACCACACAGACAAAATCTTATCCGCTTACCTTGGGCCTAAAAAGCTCCATGACAGCGATTTTGCCGTACATGCCCACCTCCTTGACGGGCCTGAGCCCCTCTGCTGTGACAACATAGATCTCCAACCTCGTGTTCTTAGCTATGAGCAGATTCAGGTCCTCAGCAGAGGTGAAGTGGCCTGTGGAGGTCAGCAGGATAAACAGATAAGTATGATTTTATATAATCTTTGTTGCAGTTTAGGTTGAGGGGGGCTAATACAGTAGAGGCAAAGGGGACAGAGAAGCAACATCCAGCAAACATAAGGCACTGGATCTGAATCTATAACATCACAAACATGATGTGAACCACAGGGACGCCTGGCTAAAAGAATTTTCATACAGAACTGTGAATGAACTGAAACAGAAGATGCACTTCTTGTCATCTTTACCATATTTTGGATGTCCTGTTACTCTGTTTAGATTGAAGATTATTAAAGAAGGTGTACAGTGAAGTAGCTTGAGACAGACAAGGCATAAAAAATAAGTCTGGCATGGAGAATTCCAACTTTATTAATTTGCCAAGTCAGGTTAACGAGACTGATATGTACTGTTATGTACTATATTATTTGTTACACTTTTAAACCCCTCTTGCAATCACATAATAACTTTACGTTACACAGCTGAGAAATGGATAAAATTCCAAGTCTGTTTGTCAATACAAGATTTGAGTACAACCATAGCAGATCACGGTAACGTTTACACAACATTTATTTAATCAGTTGAACTAGATTTGCGTTTATTTTGCACATTTGCTAGGTCCAAAAAACCACCTAACGCTCAACACACCGAATGTGGCCTTATTTTGCTACGGAAATTGGGCAACACGACGTGACAAAACAGAGACATGTAATATGATTCACACGGTTATTAATAACAGGGCCTAGCTACGAAACATTTGCAAAACAAAAGCTAGCAGCTAGTAAGGGCCTGTCTGAAGCAGCTTGACTTGGCAGCGCGGGAGCTTAGCTAGCATGCAGGTGGCGAATGTCCGCTAACGTTGTTGATGCTATTTTCTAAGCGCTACACAGAATTAAAAAAATAAACGGTTATTTACCTGTAATACAGGCATTTACTGCCGTGGGTTTCTGAGCTGTTACCACGTAGTTGTACGACATTTTTGTAAAAAACAGAAAAGGAACACCGGAGGAGTGTTTTAGTTTTGCACAAGTTAAAACACCATTGATATTAAGAATTCCGGAAGCAGTTAGCTGACTAGCTAGCTAGGTAGCTGCAGTTATAGCTCATTGTTATTTATTAGAGCGCCCCCTGTGGTCGAGGAGGCTCGCTGTGTTACAAAACTTAATGACGTCAGAATTAAATCCATACCCAATAGAGTTCTTTGATTCAGACTCACTGTCTGTGTTGTTGTTGTTGTCGTCGTTGTTGTTGTTGTTATATTTGCACTACTGAAGTCCAGGCATTTATTAAAGAATGCTTGGTGAATATATTGTAGTATTCAAATGATCAATTATCAATACATACATACAGTAAAGCAATGTCTGGGCTATTTAAAAGTTAATTGGTAAATATAATATTTTGATTAAAAAAAGAAAAAAGTTGTCCTCAGCAAAGACAGGGAAACACCGACTTCAAGTGTCTGAGGAGCATGTTGAGGAACTCTGACCAGACAGATGTGTCTCATGAATGCCACATGGATTTGGAGAATGCTGGGAGAGCTAATGCCAACGTGCTGGAAAGGAAATGCCAACAGATTGTTGTACCTAAGATTCAGTACACATAATGCAGAATCCATCCTAGTCATTTAACAGTGAAACAACTTTTTATACTCTCGCTGATATGTGTAATGGAAAGTCACTAATTCTGTGTACATGTTTTGTGGATTTGGAGAAGGCTCAAATAACTGTGTTCCCTTAAGTATTTGGTTTGAAGTGCTATGGGACTACGGGGTGCTGGGGTTGTCACTACAAGTCATTTGATCCCTGTATACTCAGAGTGTAATGTGATTATATTCTTGGTTTTAGGTCAGGCACATTCAAAGTGGACATTGGACTCTGACAAGGGTGCATGTTGTTCCCCCTCATGTTTATGACATTCATGGACAGGATATCAAGGTGCAGCTAAGGTCTGCAGAGTGTCCAGTTCAGTGATGTTTGGACGGCATCTCTGCTGCTTGTGGATGATGCACCTCTGGCTATTATTGGACCATGAGCTCAAAGATGAAATTCCTCTGCAGGGTGCCTGGCCTCACTCTGCATGACTGCAGTGATTCAAAAGGACGTCTGTGTTCAGACACTGATGCTCCATACTGAGATGAGAGAGAGGTGAGGTAGGTGGTACAGACCACGTGCTTGCCATTGGAGATGTTCCAGGCATGATTAAGTGGTAGTAGACCCCGGGGTAGACTCAGGACACTCAGTAGGTACTACACTCTCTGCTGGTCTGGAATACCTCAGGATCCCTCAGGAGGAAATAGAGAAAGTTGCTGTTTAAAAGAACATCTGGAAAATGAATGGGATGGATAGACAGTGTTACACCTCCAATGGGTTTAGGAGGACATCTGTCCCAGTTATCATTTGGTGCTATAATAAAAATAAATAAATATATAAAAAAATACTCCACGTTACAAATGTGGTGACTACATTTTGTTTATAAATTGAGACACTTATTTCTCTAAATTACCAACAAGCACTGCCATGTATAACTTGTACCATAAGTATTTGTCAAAATATACTGGCAACATCTCTCACCTGTGACGACTGAACCTTTGATGATGAGGAGGAAGAATCTTTTCTTGAAGTTTCCTTTGAGAATAGTGACCCCTGTTGATCTACTGCAGTAGCACCATTACACAAAAAGTATTAGCTCCCTGACCTTGTTATCAGTGGTGCTGCTCTGCATTGCTTGAATGAAGAGTGAAGTCACTGAAACAGATTTTTATTTGTTATTTAGGTCCATCAGTGATGTTGGAATATTGTATAAGAAAAAGTAACATGTGATGTGTGGGGTAAAACCTCAAAGTCATGTGAAATATTTCAGCTGTTACCTAACATATTATGAAAAGAATTAAAATGTCTGATGAGTGAAATCTTCCATGAAATATTGGTTCCCACCTCCTAACTGTTCTCCTATTGAAGAAATAATCTCACAAAGAAATTAATGCCTGATTGATTTGAGACATTAGTGAAACAGTGGGTGAATTTTGGATTTATTTCATCCCTGAATATAAAGATGTCAATAAAGTTTTCTGAATCTGAATGTTATGTGTACCAAAATATGTTGTCCTCTCAAAACTGGACCAATGGTTTTAAAGAACCAACCATAACTCCACAAAGCTAAATAAAATGTTGATAAAGCTCTAAGTTATCAGGAAACAACAGGTACCTGATTAATAAAAGATCAGTGTTGTCTTCCCATGTTACAAAGGTAATGTATAGCCTTAACAGACTTATGTGTACATGTACCACCCCTGATGGTTAATGTACCATCTAACTGTAAAATAATAATTTCACTTTAATAATTCTAATCATAATTTTTTAAATATCAAACTGACAGAACAATGCTTTGGTTTGGGAGTCAAGCAGAAACTGATGAACTGATTCTGAGTAAAGCTGTAGATTCAGCATTGACTGAATTCAGTCACACTGTCCTCTGGCATGGAAACACTGACAAACAACAGACAGCTCACCCTTCAGTGTGAAACACATTGTCTTGGTTTCTTTAATTGTACAAAAACAAGAAATGTAAACCATTTAAACACACAAAACACATTTCACACAAATACATTTCAGAAAACATCTCAGAAAAAAAAGTGATTATCGGTGAAATAAATTGCTAATGGTGCACCTCTGTCAACAGATAGGCACCACACTCAAAGCAAAGTGTATGTAAATAAAGTTAGTTCATGTTAAATTTCTATGTTTCAGTGAAAATCTTCAGAGTGAAAAGACAGGAGTGTGGCACCTTTCCTCTAATATACTGGATACTTCAACATTTTGTGGTTGCACCTCTGTTCCTGTTAATGCTCTTGTTGTTTTGAATATGAGATTTATTCTACAAAAACACGTGCCTGTAATGCTCAAAGTCTGACATCTCGGATTTTGGTGGCTGAATGTCAACTAAACTGGGTCCAGCTTTGCATGGCTTATTGAGCTCTGACACTGAGAGAAACCTTTCAGCTTTGTTTCATTTCTTTGACTGAGGTGCCCGATCCTGAAAACTACAAAGTAAAAGCAGACAAGGATATTGATTCACTTAATTTTCCGGCTTTTTGTGTGTGTTTTTATTGATTGTAAAACCAATAGCACCATGTGTCCATTAGACTGTGGTCTGATATGATTACCCAGCTACCTCCATTTCATGAAGTCAGGATTATTTTGCACACTAGAGCTGGGAATGATTTCCTACCCGTGCTTTGCAAGATATTAAAAGTACTGAAGCAGAATTCTTCATGGAGGATAGAAAATGTCACATGTAGCCTTCAGCCACTTTTTTCCCAGACTGTGAGAAGCAAACCACACAAGCTGGGTCAGATCTGAAAGACAGTCGAGATGCTCAATGTCAGCCAGTCAAACCATGACACAGCGAAACCCTGGTCAGTTCAGACAAGGCAAACCAACTTGAACTTGAGCCTTGAACTTGTATAAAACAACAATATATTCTTGCATGTACAGTATTTACAACATAAAAAGAGAACAGGGCATGTGGTGAAAAGACAATGCAAGATCAGGTTTATCTCACCCATCATGTCCTCGTCTTTGGACGCTCGCAACAGCAGTCCTCTTTACCTCCCAAGTTAAACAAACCTGTCCTGTCAGTCCAAAGTGCCTGGCCGCTGTGGCCTGATCCCGAAAGAAAGAACCTCATTAGTTCTGGCCTCTATAGCTTGTGTGCTGTATTGCTGAACCTCCTGATTCAACCTAGTCCAGCTGCATCACAGAGTCAGATCACTGCCTGACACGGGCGAAGATTTCCCGCAGCCACGGTGAGTCCTCATAGAGACGGGGATCGCCCAGGTACTCAGACGTCCGCTTGTAGAAGTAGTAGTACAATACAGAGGCTGTGAAGAGGAAAATACTTTAAGGCATTGGAACATACCAACTAACAAAAGAAAATATGAAAATAAAAGACTTCACATTTAATTATTTCTCTCATCGTGGCCCTATGATGAATTGGCGACCTGTTCAGGGTGTTTCCTGCCCATTGCATGCTGGGATATTCTCAAGCCACTGAATAGGAATAAGCAGGCATCGAATTGGATGGATTTAAAGGTGCATTACATACAATATTTACTGTCCCGTTGCACAAAATGCCCCTAAAATATCTGCAGGGGTGCTGACAGGTTTGTTGATCAGCACCAATGATAAAGTGATTACTTGTCCAGGTGCTGACATTTCTGGCTTTCAAAACTCCCTTTCTTGCCTATGCTGCATTTTGAAACAAAATCAACCAGCGCATGTAAATTTCAAGACATGCTCAATCTCCTCCATCCACCTTCTCACATTTTCGACTGCTCTAAGATAAAGGATATGTTACAGTTGAGGAAACATGACAAAGCAACGTTACTCTGTTCTAATTATCAAGTTTTGAAGCTGACTTGTTTTATTGTGAAACTGTGAATTAAAATTATTTTTTCCAAGTGCCAGACCTATCAATGTTGATGTAACACCTTGATCATTAATAGCGGTTGATAAAAGCAATCAGTCAGAATGCATTTCATAGAGCGCTGAACAATTCTCCAACTTGCAAAGCGGTGGTCTTCACAGGTTTATGTTTGTTTATTGTTGGACTTTCCAAGACAACAGCTTCTGAATGCAGCGCTGTTTAGCAGCCAACTTCTGAGTTCAAGATGTCAATAACTTTCTCCCAAACAGACAGACAGAGGTGAGAACATAAACTCTTTCCAACTTTACTGAAAGAGGTGATTGCTTTGCATTTAGATTATTACTGTATGTGTCTTGTGTAATTTATGTCTTGGACCCCAAGAAAACTAGCTGGTTGTCAAGGCATAAGCTAAAGGAGATCCTTATAAGCCAATTAATAAATAAATGCATTAAAAAAAATGCCCCTTTACCCTTTAGAAATTTTCCATTGAATGGTTGCATATTATAATTTTGGAGAAGCTCACCAGACTGTGAAAATTCTCCATTTTAACAAGTCATTTAGTCTCATATTCAGTGTTAAAATAATCTTCTTCATTGGAACAAGTGAAAAAAATCTGCCAATGAGAGCAAATAAATTAAGATGGAGACTTCATCGGTGCAGGTGAGGATAACTGACAAGTCAAATGCGGCTGATGTTTTTAACCAAAACATGCCAAAACAGAGAAAATGCACAAATTTACCCAGCATTTACACCAGTGTGCGAAATTAAAAGACGTACTGCCAGGGCCTGCAGCAGCATAATGAGCACAGTTTCTCAGTGAGTGAGATCTTATGGACTGCAGATGGTGATGCAACACTGAATCATCTCTCACATTGTCTATGCACAGAGCAACAATCTGGGTGAATCTTTAGTAGAAAAAGAAAACGCCCATACAAACAAAAACACAATAACCCTTGTACTTTCCTACTAATAATAAGGTATCAACTGCAGAGAACAACAACTGCCAGACTATTAATCCCTTTATCCACTAATGAGCTTAGGTGTATGAAAATCACACCCATATGGCCATCTGAGATCACTGCATGGTGCCTGCTAGTGAAACGCTGCACTGCAGTAACCAGGGTGGGAAGTGAAGGGAAAACAAAACATGTAAGATGAAAAATGAGGGTGGGGAGGTTGTGTTACAACTGTATTTAGTCCAGATCTAAGACCTTAGTTATTAACCTGTGTATTAAAATGCAAGATACATGATGAGATCATACCCTCAACCCACTGGATTGACTTCTACAGAAACACTGTGGAAAAAAATACAATGAAGCCTCAGCAGGCATTGTTTCATGCTTTTCAAATCTAAGGAGAAACAAAAATGGAAATGTGCTGTTGCATGCTAATAAAAGTTATTTTTCTCTAATTATTCTTTTTTATTCCCATGTACACTCAGCACGAGATTTCTCTTCCTTCTAAAACTATTAGAATTAATGAATATTTCAAAAATTATTTGCCTCTCATTTGATCCTTGGGAGGATGTGAGAAGAATAAATAATTCACAAATGAAGGAGATTATAGTGATATAAAGATCCTTCTTTCTTATAAAGGGCTAACATCAGGCTGATACATTGAGTTTAGATAAGATGAAAACAGCTCTCTGTATTTCTCTGATATAAAACAGATTTTATATGAAATCTTACCAATTCTTTGGAAGACAAACAGCACTTGAAGGCCATCTGTCCAAATAAATCTGTTAGTGCTTAGCCAGCGCAGATTCTGCAAAAATGATAGAGACAGAATTAAAGGTCACTTCACTTTTCTTAGAACAACCAACCATCAACTGCTGTGACAGATAAATATAACACTGGAATCTACTGTATTAATAAATATGTGAGCTAAATAACACACAGATGGACACTGTTGGCCTACAAAATTACTGACCATGTAATGCAGTGAAAAGTGGACTAATGAGTCAATTCCACAGTGAAAAATAAAACAAATAAGTGATCACAGCTCCATTATAATGCCTCTGCTTGGACTACTGGAATCAGACTGAAGGGATAAAAGGTACAAGATGTTGCATTCAAGGGCTTTCACACTCTGATTTTTCTGTCTTAGCTAGATAAAGGAAAGTGGACATCTGGCAGTTTGCATAATATTCCCACTGATCAATCACCTCATAACCTGATTATCATATTTGAAGGATTTTGTTTCCTCATTCACTTGTTCAATGTCTTTGGAGAGTTCTGAACACATAATATAAATGTATTTCAACTGAATACGCAGCCATCTAAGCACTAGATTTCACTAACATGTTTAAGCTCTCATACGGCCCAGGTTCTTATTGGTACTGTAAATGTAGCCCAGTTTTAACTAATGCATAAAAAGCTGTTAATATCAAGCATATGAAGTTTATATGTACAAGGTGTTTTGTGCTTTTGTTATTTATCTCAGACGTCTAAGATACAGACATCTATTAAACTTTCAATTATTTAGAAGTCTTTTTAATGTTTAATCTATGTAAAACAGTAGGAATATTTGAAGAATTTGATCTCTCATTTTTGATTTGTTTTAAAACATTTTTGCCTGTCTCCACAGGTACGTACCATCATCCAGGTGTGGAGGATGATGCTGAGGGTCAGATAGAGCGAGGAGAGCAACAGCATCACCCTAAACCGCTCCAGTAAAATGAACACCAGGCCGACCTGGAACACGTAGGTGTTGAACAGCATCAACAGTATGATGATCAGGTTGAAGAGGATGGAAATGTCCTGGATGCTGTGAGAGAAAAGAAGTATATTTTATAATTATAGCTATATCTCATGTGAATTGGTGGTGGCTTAATGGTGCCCTCAAATAATGTATGGAAATGTAAATGAGATGGTACAGATAAAGTGAGCAGAAAGGAGGATTTCATTAAAAAGCCCAGTGGCTGTGGGCAGTGTCGAACTCTTTCGTTACAGCACCACAAAGTAGATGACTATAGCAAACTATTTCCAGCCTGCAACAGTTTCCCCCTGGAGCCTAAGATAATATTTTGGTTGCTGAAATAGCCACACTGCCCATTATAAGAACCCTCCCAATCAGCACTGCAGGGAACTCTTGCCTTACATGAACAGTACAAGCTGCACAGCTGGCTCGGCCCTCAGGAGCTCGCTGAAGGAGTTGACGAACAGGTCGAAGGACAGCAGGCTCAGCTGGATCAGCAGCACCAGAGAGTAGTTGCTGGTTTGTAGCGTCTCCGGCCCGAAGGCTGGGCGCCCCGGCGGGTTGTGGTTCCACGATGGATCCAAGGCTGCACTGCGCTCACACACGCATTACACAGAAACATCAATCCGCATATAGCGGTGCTGACTGGTTTCAGTCTGAGTGAGGCGTTCAAGGGTCTTCTGTGTCCACTTTGATTGTCCAAATGTGGGTAAAGTCTGGTGGGAAATGGGGCTAACACATTGCATTAGGGTCCATATTTTCACTTAGAAAAGTCCTTCCAAAATGTGAAACAGAGCTCAGTTGTGGGATGAGTTGCTTGGAAATTGTGGATGTCTGCTGACTTTCACAGTTCCAACACCAAAACAAGTGGCAGCGCATTATAAACTATGGCATGGTGATGGCCTCCGGCACTGACAAGCCATGGCAGCAAAGGTGCATTGTTTTTTTCTTCAAGAATCATATTACCAGTGACGAGGAATCGCTCTCAAAAGGTAAATCCAATAGAAATTCTGTGGAAAAAGATATGAGAAATGTGTAAGACAAGTGTTGTGGGGGAAACACGTCATGCTGACTCTTTGTTTCCTGGCAGAAAATCAAAGATGCAGTGTAACTAACACTCTGAGGCAGATTTACATGCAGCCAGAAGCAATGGTTCACATTGGAAAAGAAAAACACTTTAATTTCACATCATACGTTTTCTTTTCATTAAAAATGCAATAAAAAACAGTATAATGTGAACTTTCTTTTCTTTGTGAATAAGAAACATTATTTTCTGTTCTTTTCTTTTGGATTTATTTTATTGGACTTGACACATTAAACAAAACAAATTCACCAAGCATAACATGGTTTGTCCTGACTCACTTCTAGCTGTGCAAGATCCAAGTTTGGCCAGTGGTGTTTAGGCTGCAGCCTGCAGTGAAGAGATGCCAGACTAGCTGTGGCACATTTTACATAAAGAGATCCATTTTCCAGTTTAACTGAACCTGGTGACATGAACACCAATCTGACAGTCTGGGTCTGAAAAAGAAAGTATTCCACTTTTTTCAGTATAAACAAACAGCTTCTTATGAGGAAACTGCGGAAAATCCTGTCCCTTGCTTCAAATATTTGGTCACCATGCCCACGTTACAAAAGAATTACTAGAACTGGACGACCAAAATACCCTCCTTGTGAATCACTCCTATTCTTGGTGTGGCTCACACCAGGAGGGGGAGGATTATGCAGGAAGGGACCTGGGATACTGCCATACTGCCCCAGTGCTTCTAGTAACAGCTTGTCCAACAGTGACTGAGGTATGAGTAACCTGGATTGCTCGGAGACACTCACATAACAACAAAAGACGAAGTTAAAGACGCTTCGGGGTGCTGATGCATGAATCCATTTTATACAGTCTCAGCATTAAAGCAGCTTATATAAGAAACAGCAGCTGCTAAATGATCATGACTGGCCTGCTTGACAGATAAGCACAACAAAACAAAACTCAGCCTCTTCAATCAAGCTATAGTCAACACAAAACCTCCAAATCACTAGGCTCCATTAAGTCTAACTCCACACCAAGATCTTTGAGTATGAAATGAATATTTACCATTAGTTTTTACGACTCCAAAATTCTCCAACAGCTTCTCCTGTTCTGCTGATCCCATGATATCCCAGCAAAATAAAAGTACCTTCAATTGACTTCTCATCCATTACGTTAAGGAGGTCTATTTCTTCAGTTGGCGGGATACATTTGTCTCGAACTAAGACGAATACAAGGTCCTTTCACTACTGTTGTGGTCACAGCAGGTATTAGTTAAGTAGGTACGTCTTTGTCCGGGCTCCTAGGGCATCTCCAAGCCAGGCTCAGTATCCAACAGGCTTCGTCACTGTGACACCAGGTGGATCCTATTATGACCCCAGACGCATAAACTGGAAGATGTATTTATAGCTTGGCACGGACGTGGCAGGTGCGAGGAAGATTAAGACCAGTTTTAAACGCTGAGGAGGACCAGGGTGTCAACAAGTAGACTGAATACCATCTTATTCTTGAAGCTCAAAGCTGTGCCAGGGGCGCCGGGTTGAAATTCCTGGTGAAAAACCGATAAGCAATGTATATAAATAAAGAGAAAGATATGAGAGAATAAGAGATGAGCTAAAGATGAAACATTGTATCTTGATAAAAAAAAAAATCCAGCCATCAGAGTAATCTTTTCCCTCTCTTTTCATTCAGTTCAATGAAAAATATAACAGTTTCAGATATTTAATCACCTTTTGCCCATAAAGGGGGTCTAAATAAAAGGCCAAGCTTTTGTGGTTGTTATTGTGCCACCACCCTGTGGTTCTTAACACTGTGCAGCTTAATCTTCTTAAGAAACTCCCTAACAGCTTGTTGCTTTGAACAGGAGTGATATCCTGACCTCTAGTATGTTCCAGACTATCAGCAACTATAATCAAACTATTGCCAAAACCCAAGATTATGTGTACCTGAGATTGACAGTGAAATGAAGACTGATTTCAGAGGCTGAAGTTTCTTGGCGTAAACTCTCTCCACTTTACGCACAGTCATAGGTATCCACAAAGAGCTGCACGCAACACAGATTCACAGCTTGTCTCTGCCCTGCTAACAGGTTTTATCCCACCACATCGCTAATAGAAGGGCACTTGGTTTTTGCCATGGCATATTATGAGTTGTGGCATGTTTATTGTCCTATTTTCTCATTAAATATGCTTTAATAACAGGATATTGTGGATGTAGTTGAAAGGAAGTACTGAATAATGACCTTGTGCTGCAAAAGCCATTCATTTATGTGCTTTGTGTGAAAAGCAAAAAAGCAAAAGTTGTTTATTGTGGATTGGTAATTATTACAAATGGCAATACATTATGACTGCAGCTATCTATGAGCAAGTGATGACAGATTATTGCTGGGTGCTGTCTGTGCATTTTCAGTCTTTCATTTCAAGATTACGGTAATGCTTCTAGGAAAGCTGCCTGGAGCCAATCCAGAGGAGAACCAATGTCATCTAGTGGTTAATCTGCATTACTACCACACACAAACCTGTGCAGTGCCATTAGATTTTATGAGAAAATTCCCCCAGCTCCTTCTAAGATTTGTTGTCTGCTCTAAATGAATACCTAACATCTATTAGATGTTAACTGTATTGTGATATGGTGCTTAAATTTGAACTGGCAGCTATATAGCTGAGTGTTGTTCATTCGCTGCCAGAGCTTCACTGAAAAAAATAATATGCAGCAACCTGTACATATTTTAAGGCCCCCCGCCCCCTTTGAAATATAACACTGTATATGCTTTAAAAAGGTGTCTGAACCAGATTTATGGAGGGCCCAGGGATCAGCAGGCTGTGAACTGTTTGTGTGTCCTGAGGGAAACTTAGGGAAAATAACTGTATTAGTCCTATAATAAATTTTAGGATACAACAGAGCAGAACCATAAACTAAGATAATCATATGTTGTTCTACAGAACAAATAAGATAACTACAGTGATGCCTTACAGGTGATATTTATTTTTTCTTTATAATAATA
This sequence comes from Holocentrus rufus, assembly GCA_900302615.1. Classification (NCBI taxonomy): domain Eukaryota; kingdom Metazoa; phylum Chordata; class Actinopteri; order Holocentriformes; family Holocentridae; genus Holocentrus; species Holocentrus rufus. The sequence continues at coordinate 55,813 of OMLF01010787.1, forward strand.
ATAAAAAAAAACACTTGAAATATTCAACTGCTCACATACTATCAGTACCTTGGGATACTGCAGGAATATTACAGTGATTTTCTACTCCGTCCATGGATTTTTTTGGAGGGGGGTAGCTGAGGTACAGCTCTTGGCAGTCAACTACTTAGACATTAGAATAGGGCTATACTGTTCCCTTTATGAGTATATTAATATACATTTATGGCTGAGTCTCTTGGAACAACTTGTAAGGATCCTTGGCTTCCTCAAGAAAACTTCATGGAGCCTTAACCTTCTTTCAACCAGGCTAGGGGAAAAAACAAAACAAAACAAAACAAAACAAAACAAAACACGCATGCTCAAAAACTGAAGCTTCAAATGGCCAATTCCATTAACAATTCAGAGCAGTTAATAATAGATAATAACAGTCAATAACGATTTATTTAGCTTCATGCCTTGGTTACAAAGTAGATTACGTGCTGGATACAAATTGTGACATTTAATCTACACTGATGTAATCTTAATTTCTCATCCAGACTGAGGAATGAAGGAGCTAAAATTTACCTACGGCCATTACTAATTCCCCATATTCTGATTCATCGTTTTCCAGTCTGGCACGACTGTGTGCATCACATGGAGGCAGAGAATATGCCCCCGGGATAGAAAAAAAGCCAAGAATCAGGCAAGGTGGCCCGGGGTGGAGTCAGCAGCACGGAACCTCCACACTACGTGAGCACAGCCTTTTAGCTTTTCCACAATCCTGTTCCGTACGGCTATCGGAGGGCCTTTCTTCAAGGAATCTGGCATGAAAACAGGGCATATTTAATCGCACTTGTATACGTTTACTCTCTCTAACGACAGAAGACAAAAGAAAAAGCAGGTAAGTAGAAACAGGAAGTGTTCTGTGGGGTAACTCGACACTTTTTTGACTCGCTGTATGGGGCCGCTGCGGTGTCGCATCGCTCAGACGAGAGAGCCTTGTTGTGTTTTTAATGTTTCGAGAGAGCCATATTTCGCTTTTCTACTTTGATATAGACGATTGGATGATTCTTATGTTTTTATAGTTCATTGTCCTCTTGTATAATTGAATACATTTGGATTTTCCCCCTGTGGTAGTAGCTCTGGTTGTAGCAACACAGGACAACCACAGGCTAGTAAGTTATGTTTTACAGGGTTGTAGCTGTACAAGCCAATAGATGCTATTTATGTGCAATGTTAAATCAAAACATTTTCGAGAGTTTTGTAGGGGGGAACCAAAAAAATCCTGATTTTCTTCCGCTGTGTGGGTGGTCATCACGAATTTTACGGGGGTCCTGTTAAAGGATGTCCGGGGAAGAGAAGAGGATGACAATTAACGTGAACCCAAGATCACCTAACGTTAGCTTGATTGAAAAATAAGTCAGGAAAAAGGATGTACTTTCCACTGTATTCTTTGTCCTTGTAGCGACTTTGTTAGGCAACACGTGAAACACAGGGAAAACTGATGTAGAGAACGCAAATGGTTATTATTTTTGATCAATACCAAGTTAGACAGTAGCCTACATACACTAACATACGCAACATAACTCTTATACGGTTGCTATGCAACACCTACCGTAAATTGCCTGCTAGGTAATAGCAACGAGTTTTGTTTAGCGCATGGATACTTAATGAGCTGTTATGCGGTCCCAGGTGTGCAGTTTCGTGATTCAGCCAAACACAGGAACTATACTTTTAAATTTGGTGTTCCCACGATTCGAAGTATGTTTCTTGAAAGTAGCCCAATTGGTTCATAACATCATGACAGATCCAAGTGTCTTAACAGAGCACGTGCAAAGGATCATTTGACTTTGTCATTACACAAATAATTTCTTTTCAGTAAAGCAGTGATGTATAGACTTTACAAAAGTAATATAGAATGTCTAATTGTGTTCATCCATGCACAAATAATGTAAGAAAATTGTTTTAGAAAAAGCCTCTGGAGATGCTGTAGACAGCATGACTGATTTGAAGCAATGGTGTGTTGCTTGTTTACACTCCAATATTGTGCACCATAGAATATATGGGGATAAGTATATCACACCTGAATCCTCAAAAACCATACACTGAAATGTGAAACACATGGAAAGAGAACCAGCATCATTACTGGCCAAAATAAGCAATCACCACTATTCTGGCGAAGTTTATCAGTCTTTACATAGACCAGTATCTTTGAATCTCTTGTTCAGAAATGACTTCATTTATTTACCGTTCATCCCTTCACAATACCTTATCTACCTCATTACCGTGGTAAAGCTGTTTGCTTATCCTAAAACAATAGTTTTCAGGACCTGTGCCAAGTATTTCACCACTAGTCTCCTGGAACAGACAAGACAAATAGCTTACTAAGTACGATTTATGGCGGTGAATCAATCAGAGAGGTTGGTGATGGTTTGTCTGGGGTCTGTTTATTTGACAACAGTCTTGTTTAAAGTGCTGTTACGTTTCCCCTCAAAACAAAACTTAAATGGCGGTCGCTGGTAGGGGAAACTAACAAAATCAAACTGCACTCAACACAAAACGGGTCCCTTGGGGTCTAAAAGGTGATGGGGAATAACTTGTCCACACAAACACCCACCAAGTCTATCAAAAGGATAGATGAACAAAAGAAATGGGCCTGAAAAACTGGGAGTCACTAGAAGGAGGGATTGGTGTTTTGAAAAAGAAAAGAACACTCCAGTTTAAGAAAACTCACTCACACTCATTCACAACAACACACACAAAACCAGGAGAGCTAACTGAAGGTGTTAACCCTCTGGTGTCACACATCCAACCAGAGCAGAGCCACAAGCCTCCTTTTATAGAGCAGCCTGGCTGATTAACTTCAGCTGCACTAATGAGGGCAGGTGCCATCAATCGCTGCACATCATGAAGGGGCGGAGCTTACAGCCTACCTTTCACCGTAACAGTGCCCTTGAGTGAAGATATGTTACCAAGCAAACTCAAGCCAGCAAGATAGCAGTTGTTGAAAGTGGTTGTTCTTTAAGGTTAAAACCTGGCTGCCAAAAGGACATTGCTTGTTGTATTGTTTGTTGACCTCAAAGTTATCTGGCTGTACCTTAAGACAGGTTACTGTGTTAATTCTGTTTCCAAAGGCATCTGCTGTCAATTTTGAAAGCAGAAAATGTGAACAATACACAACCTTTAACAATTACACCACATTTAATTCAACATCCATAATGTTGTGCCTAAAGAGTAATCTTAAAGTGCCACTCATTTCAAACTGTTGCATGCCTAGAACCAACCCTGTGTTAGCAAAAACAACAACAACAACAACAATTCATTCATAGCTCCAATTTGGCTCTCTTGCTTCTGGATGCTTGAGTAAAATAGTAGCTTCTCAACCCAATATGCATGTGTAATGTTGGCTTTGTTTGGTCATATTATGCATTTTGCTTTATGTGTAAAGCTGTTTTGTGCATTTGAAAGTAAGCTACTCGCTGGATAGTAGCTTGGAAAACAAGCCCAGGTTATCCCAGCTGACTGTAGTAGTGTGTTGGGTTGAAGTAATGAAGGCCTCTCTTTTAGCTAGCTGGTAAAGAGCTGCAGTCAGAAATTCATGCCATTTGGTCTGTTTTGAAGCAAACAGAAGTAAACTTGCTGTCAATACAAACAAACTAATATAATCCTAAAAGCCAACAAACAGCTGAAACTGCACATTTTCTTGCTCAGAAAAGGCTACTACCTTGTCATTTGACATAATTGCATTGACAGAAAAAAGGGTGGCTAACTAACAAATGATGTTTGATGAGGGTGTGGTTTGCTGTGACGAACAGTGCTCCCTCTAGTGATGAAGAAGATATTGCACACAGGACACAAAGTAAATACACAACAGTAACATCAAGTAGGTTATTACCTGTCTTGGCTCAGCTGTGCTTTGTCAGCATGTAAAAGATATAGCTAATAAAGAATTGTCAATTAAGCCTTGTTTGTATTTAATTAGCAGGAGCACACTAAAAAGGGCCCTCTGAAACAGATGGTCAGCAGACAGACATTCACGGCAGGCACACACACACGCGCGCGCGCACACACACACACACACACACACACACCCCGCTGATTTGACAAAACTGCATGTGGGAGTGGAGTGAGGCAGCGGACAGGAGAAGGAAAGGGAACAAGGTTGGAGTTTGTGGAGTTTGATAACTAAGAGGCAGCTGGAGAAAGGCGAGTCTGAACTTGTTTGGGAGGTGAGCCAAGAAAGTTGTGGGGTTAAAGAAAAAAAAGAAAAAAGAAGAAAAAGGATGTTACATGGGGGCAGTTTGTAGCATGTGTTTCTTTGCCGTGTGACGTGTAAATATTTTGGATGAAATTCAAACTGGTCTACTCAGGAGTCGTGTTTGACAACAGCAACGTGGTGAAAACACTGAAATGCTTGTAAACACAGAAACTGTCAGACTTTAATCCCAGTCACTGTAATTTAAACCCTGCGAGTGTTTAGAATAAGCTTACTTCATACATTACTTTACAAAAACTAAAAAAAAAATAACATGAATTGTATATAATAAATACTATGGTTCTGAACTTCAGTTATTATTCAGTTGATTAATCAGAAATCAAATATTTATGTCACTATTAAAAGTCCCTTGGCCTGCAGGAGCGTTGGATGTTGCTACCAGGTTTCAGGGAAGTGGGTGGCTATAATTCCCAGCCTTTGGCAGTCTCTCAGCTCCTACTCAGTGCTTAGTCATGGATCTCTCTGCATACACATGTAATAGCTTGGCTTTAGCTCACACTGGCTATGCCTACACTGCTTATCTCATATTTACTCCCCCATGGTCTGGATTAGCCCTGTAACTTCTAATTGTGAGAGGCACCTGACAATAAAAGAAAGGTTAGCTGTTATTCTGTCCTCTAATCCTGTATCCTGTGTGCCGGCCTACTGCTAGCCTGCTTTATACTCTTTCAGTTGTTTGGTTCTTGATATAGGTGGAGTTACTATGCAGAGCTAGGGAGGGAAGCAAATTAAAGGGCGATGCCGTTCAATTTAAAATTTCATGTGTCATTCCTACAATCTCTGGCAATCCAGTGAATGTTTGCTCACATATTTATAACAGACTCTCCCTCCCAGGCCTGCGATGTTGTCATCAGTAAGTAAACTCTGGAGTTGTTTCGCAGGCAGTCAGTGGAAAATGCATCTTGTGCTCCCACAGAATGAGTTTTTGTGCATCAATGGGTTTTATTCTGTTGTACAAATATCAGATCTGGACAAACAATGTACCCAGATCCACAGAAGAAGAGCCCTATTTACTTTCTTTTGCAAGTCATTCCCCATGGAGTGGCTCAGGATTTTGCTTCTTGATCAGAGTTTTGTGTTCAATATATTTACCAGGCTGTCATGGATTGCAGCGCATATAACGCATATGAACTCTTAAATTTAGTGGTTTTAGACTTAAACAAAGCTGAAAGTGACTCTTGTTTTGATATGAAATTGTCTTAACCCTTCTGTAATCCTCTCTCTTTGACAGGATGGGGGCATACGAAGAGAAAAAGGAAACATGCGGAACCATCTGCCTGAAATATCTCCTTTTTACTTTCAACTTTCTTTTCTGGGTAAGTTTTCATTCATGCTGTGATTCAGACTTATCTCAGTAAAGTGGAGACAAAAGTGCAGAAGACTTTAGACTCAAAATGCCCGGCAGTAAGTGCCTCTCAAATGACTGGGTGTTTGGGGTGGGGTTTCTCCAACAGACGTGTCCTGAAATGTTTCTAATAAAGGTTTACAGTTTAAATGGTTTCTGGCTATGTGAGCTACTCTCAGGAAGATGTAGTGTAAGTGTAATGAACTTCGTGGTGTTTTGAGAAAAGTACAATACTTCTCTGTATAATAATGGGCCCTCATCTAAAATGATTTGTGGATACGAAAAGCCAAATTGATTGGTTAGAAATTATGAACTTCTCAGGCAGTTCTTTTCATTTTTTGATATTGTTATGACTTCCGAATGACACACAATTCCCGACCCATCAAACGCTGTTATATGTGGATCCTTCACACTTCCACTTGGATGACATTTAATTTCATTCTTGGTTAGATCAATTAATCATTGCAAGTTATTTAACAGCTAGCCTAAAGCTATCCAAATGGTTGATAGCTTGATGCAAATCACTGAAGATGATTGTGAGAAATATGCCTTCATTTGCATATCTATTAGTCTCTATTGCATTGGACTGTCTGCACGAACTGACAGTGTCATCAGTGGTTCTCATGCACGCCAAATCCTCCACTTAAATCCAATTAAAACAGATCAGTTCAACCTGTCTATTGTATTAAAATGAAACAAGCGACGCAGGGCAACACAAAGGCCTACATCATTTATCAAAACAGTGTAAACCATGAGTGTATTTCTTGATAAGCTAGAAGCAATTCAGAAAACATATCTCACTGGGCTTCTGGTAAATATGAGCCCATATTTCACAGTAAAATTGATCACGGTCATAAAATACAATGCGTCCTCTCACATTCACTGGACACTAATCAAAAATTTGACCGTGACAAAACTTTTTAGGAAGCCTTCAATAATAGCTTTTTTATTCGAGGCAGCAAGATATTTCCTACTGACATTCAAGTTCGTAGAATTAAAGGCAAGTGCTTTTAACAGAAGATGCATTGAAAAGCCGAATCCCCCCAAAATTTCCAGTGACAAAAACTCTGCGTTCCAGGGGGGAAGCACTACAAATAACTGGCTTCATGATTTGGGTGCATCCCAAAATAAGAGTTAAGCGCCAGTGTGGCAGGCTTAGTGTCAGGAAAGGGAGGGGGGGGGCTGTCTGTCTCATTCTCACTTTAGTGTGTGAAGTCACACTTTGTCTGTCTGCTTTGTCCATATGTGATAATCATCTGTCTGCCAAAGGATCTGATTTGTCTCAAATTGGCTGACAAACAACGCTGAGCCTCCTCAGTGCCAGATGCCAGAGTTACAACCATATGAACGTTCTGGGACCAAATCAAATCTGTCAACCTTGGCCTTGCAGTTATTTCCCTGGGGTTACATTTGTGAAAGAGGCTATTTGTCGTGAAACTGGAAAACGTGAACCTCATTGCTAAATTGTAAAGCATATAGCCCCTCAGGACTACTACGCCCGTCAGTTTGGAAACAGCACTGCAGTGAGGAAGACTTTTATGATCAGTGCTGCACTATGAAGGAGCTGCTAATTTCCTGAAAAATATTTAAAATATTTATGAGTTCATACAGCCTGAAATGACAGGAGAAAATGAACAGAAGGGCGTGTGCTTTTTAGATTGCAGTACTCTCTTATATCAAAGTGAAAAGAAAATTAATAAAATGAAACAGTCTCAGACAAGAAAACACCATCTATAATATTATTTTGCTGTGCAAAAACTTGGACTTCACCAATATGTATACACAAAAAACCTAAAAGCTAAGACATACACATTCATACAACAGAAGAATTAGAGGGTACATCTTATTCTTCTATTGCATGAATTTATAAATCTTACCTTTTAAGTCTACCAGCAGTGTTGGCCTGTGATTTTCGACACTTAACACACAGTTACATTTGCGTTTGTGCTGTTGCTGTTTACAGTCGCTGATTTCGCCTCTGTTTTTCTCATTATTTGTCCTTGTTTGTTTGCCAAGTGGGCGCACAGTCTCCAAAAGTCTACTGTTCATTTTACATCTTTACAACTCCACTGTGAATAAAAGTTTAAACTGTGAAAAGTTACTCATGCATTCTCCAGGTCTCCAAAACATTACTGTCTATGAATGGATGAATTACCTGTGTGCTGCTGTTTTTTAAATACACTATCAGGAATTTGTAGCACCATTTAAATTTTGGATTTATTATCGTTTTGTTCCCGAACAGTTTGACGTGTAGATGGAAAATAAGGCCTCAAGGAGCTTTCACCAGCCATCATAGCTCAAAATACATGTCGGGGAACTCCACTGTTTCTGAATTTGACAAATACAAACAAACTTCAGGGTGCCTAAAGCTGAGGCAGTACATTTCCATGAACAAAAGGTCCTCAGTGCAGCACACTGCCATGTAAACAAAGCCATTAGTGGGACAATAGTGTTAAAAGGAAAGGGTTTTTCATTATGCGGCAATGGATTGGGCATATTTGCACTCCAAATACACACACACACATACATGCATGCATGTGAGCTGCACTATGAAAGATTTAATCTAAACGTTCACCCATCTCCTGTCTAAATCTTATTTAATGGAGGTCGGAGCTGCAACAGAGCAGAGCGCCCCATTCCCGCTGATTAAGAGCACCTAGATTCACTCTATTTGCCTTAATTAATTCCAGTTGGCAGGCATGGTCAATGGAAATTTTTTTTTTCTTAGAGCTGGAATATGGCCAATCGAAGCTAAAGAGAAATGCAAAACGGTCCCCCGAGCAGCAGAACAGAAGAATAAGAATATAGACTATAGAGAAAATTAAGTCTGAGAAGTGTGCCGGTTAGTGATGTCACGTTACATCATTTCTGGGCAGTGAAGTCCTTCAAGCTTTCAAAAAGTGAAAGCCATCATCTCTTGCTGCCACTTGGGGACGCCAAAGTGTGAATTTAAAGTGGAGCTCTCAGCTGTACAGGAGTCACATGCTCCAGTCATTCAGGATGGTTTAACTACAGGCAAAGTAATACAGAGCATTTTGTACAATCCTGCTGCTTAATTGATGATTTGGATAGACCTGCAGTTTGCAAACCTTTTATCTGTATGTTTGTCATAATATCATATTCTGTTTTGAACTGTATTTGGAGTGCAGTTGTGAATAATAATAGATTCAAGAGTTAAACTTGTGTGCTCCTTTTCTAAAAAAACAAAACATAAAAACAACTTTAAATGGTAAGGTTAAATAGCAAAACACACAAATGTTATGAGGAATACACATTTTTATTATATGTGCATGCAGTATATCTTTATATGCGTGTAAGAATGTCCATCTACAAATGAGATCAGAGTATTATGAGTATATTTGTGCGGTCAGTATGCAGTGCATCCCTTGCTGTCACTATTGTTCTGTGTGTTTCACTGCCAGGCTGTCTCTGGGTGTGGTACAGTCTGTAGCATCTGTAGCCAAGTTCTTCCCTTGTAAATTAAATCTAAATTAGGTGGGCTGTTGGATTGATTCGTCTGGCGTGGTGACAAGTTTTTGTTGCAGTGCTGCACCATCTGCTGACTCGTCACGGCGATATTGTATTGATTTAATCATTTCTCATATTCTGTTTAACCAGTAGATGATGTTGAAGAGGATAGGATACACACTTTTTGCAGTATGAAATCACATACAAACAGCAGTCATATGACGAATTCCAGCTATGCACGTTTATCATGTGGCGTTTAATGACCACATAAGCGAATCCGTTTGCCCAGTACTTTATGATGCATCAGATTTCATACCATACACTTGCTCTGCAGGATTAAAGTCATGCATCTCGGAAAACTTTTTAAGAAGGCCTCTTCCCTAACTGACATCTGTGAAAACAGAATCGAGATTTATCTTCCTCCAGCCTCTGAGAGCAGCAGTGATGATCAAGGATCACTGTCCAGAGCCTCTCAGGCCCCGCTCGCGTCTGCATCTTGGGACTTGACAACCGAAACTATTAGCTGGAGCCGCTCTTGTTCTGTGTCTGTACACACTCGCATATTCAGAGGATTGAGAGCTCTTGCCTGTACAAACGAATAACGGGACTTGTGCCTGTGTTTGCGCATTTGAGGGTGCATCAGCTACTGCTTGTCAAGAGCTGTCCCCGCTGTCCCTCACACACACACACACACACACACACACAGCCAGGCTCATCTGCATAGTAACTAGAGCTGACTTTGGCTGTTTCTACCTGTTTCAAAACCAGGATTCGGTACTGCTAGTTTTTGCAATCATTAATTATTGTGCAGTGTGAGAAATTGACCAGATTAAGCACTAAAATGAGGAATGACAGACACATGTAGATCTAATGTGAATGGGACTGCAGAGCATCTCATTCATGGTTTTGCAGCATAAAATGATTCAAGATTTGACAGGGATGTGCCTTTTCTATCAGGTCCTGCTCATCTATTAATAGGTAACCATCCATTTTCACATTGAAGCAGATGTGGTTACAAAATAAAAGTTAAACCCCCTTTTAATCACTTTTAACCTTTACTTTTGTCTCCCTACAGAGGCTGTGTTTACTCTTATGGGGATCAGAGTCTTGTTTCCAGTCTCTAGCAGCAATGTGACTCTTATTATTTATTCTCCCAGTTGGCAGGGGGCGTTGTGATGGCAGTGGGTGTTTGGACCTTGGTTGAGAAGAGCGACTACATCAGTCTTCTCTCCTCCAAGACCTACGCTGCCTCCGCCTACATACTGGTCCTGGCTGGAGCCATCGTCATGGTAACAGGCGTGCTGGGCTGCTGTGCCACCTTTAAGGAGCAGAGGAGGCTACTGCGAGTGGTAAGAGATCATGTCAGGGTAGCTGCACATGGAAACATATCAGAGTGTACGTAATTGTAAGCATCTGTGTTATATAGTCTAAACCAAACAGTGGGAGACAAAGCCTTTTCCCCGCATGCACAATACCATTTTTTAGAAATGTGACATACACGCAGCCAGCGTCTGAAATTACCAAATGCCAAATGCCAGAAAACACTGGTGTTTGGCTGGTACCTGTTTTGAGATGATAACATTTGAATTCTTCCATTAAATGTGGTCTTTGATTTTTGCACATTTTGTCCCTGCTGGCCACCATACACTTTCTTATCATGAGCAAAACAAACCAATGGCTCCATATCAAACCAGTTGCTGATTGCCTACCTGTTATGCTGTTCTGCACAGAGCAGTACTGTCTAAACATATGCAAACTTTTCCTCCTGTTCCTCTGCTGCTAAATGCTTAACAAGCTCTAATGTTAGCAGAAACATTACGTTATTCCCATGTGGCAACACAAAGGAAGTGACACAAAAGAAAACAAAGACAAAAAAAAAACATCCCTCGTGTAAGTGGCTAAGCGCTGAAAATGCCAAATGGAAAAGAAAATGTGGAATCATGAAATTAAATCACTGAAAATGAAAGAATGTGTGTTAATTCATTTGGACACTCAAAATGATTCTTGGCAGATGAGATGTTTTAGTTCAGCCGCTCTCGCCAGATGAGCCAAAGAAGGTAATTTGGGACGCTGGACGCAGCTTTCCAAAGGTGGGGTTAGAGTGATTTTACAGTTCCACATTCATATTGTGAGAAGTGTCCGATTGCCAGCCATTGAGAGAAATCAAAACGAACTAAATCTGGACCTTTCATAGCAGCGTGTGTGCCCATGGTTAATTTGGCACATTCTGCACACAGACAGCAGAGGCTTGTGCCAACAGAGACACCTGCATGGCACCGGAATCGGCTGAAAATACACACAGGCATAAACACACAACTGTGCACCCACACACACATGCACGCACACACACACACACACACACAGTTCAGGCCCTGGTCCAGGCATTTTGACATGGGAAATTTATGCAGGCACACTACTGTAGACAGAGCTCAAATGTTTGTGTTTTATTAACTATGCTGATACATGCGTCATCTCTGACATTACCCACTTTTCACTGGAGATTTTTCTCGAATGAATGCGCCAATGCGGCACAGTCAGATATTTTCAGTTTGGGAGAGGGCAGAGGCCGTAATGTCTTCAGTGCCCTCCAGCTGTTTTTTATGTATAGCATTCATCAAGAAGCAAACAATTGCCAGGGGACGAGTTTAGTATCTCATAAACAAAGTTACGAGGCACTTAGTTTCCTTTGAGTTTCCCATAAAGTGCCGTTAAAAAGTATGAAAAATCTTATCTATATTCTTGGTGAATGTTGAATATATTGCAACAAGTCTCTGCCCCCCAGTTCGATGTGATGCACTTTCTTCATTTTATTATGAGGCCAAAGTGATCAATATATATTGTTACTTGGGTCATTTTATCACCAGGAAAAACTGAGGTATCTTAAATCAGCATTTCACTTTAATAAAACATTTACTTTTTCATTGACACTAACTTTTTATCTCATGCACCTGCATGTAAGTAAGTTCAAAACTTTAAACAGTGGCTGCCTTTGATTCATGTTTTTTCATGTTGCAGCCAGAAAAGCCATACTAATAATAGATACATGTCTCGGCAACCCCTTTTTTTCATTTTTGTTGTAAGCAAATGATTTTCAAGTAATTTTCTGCAGTTGCTAATAATGAAAGTTGAAGAATGCAGGCATTGAAAGCAGCTTGCGAGGGCAGCCGGCGTGGGAGGCTTCAGCGCTCATGAAGTCATTTTGAGGCATGAAAACATTTAAAGTGACATATTTGTTTAAGTCCGTTTCTGTACACAATATAGTCCCATTGATGCTTTAAGAAAAGAGTGTTAAGTGGTTTGGTCTGTAGCTTACTTTGAAACCTGCGCACTACTTTCTGCGTCTCGTGTGTTTAGGAATGCACAGAGCATCCTGAAGAGTTAAGATCTGGGCGATGAATCATACAGAAGGAATGGACTTGTCGGGAGGGAGAGAGATGCTACTGGGAGATTGTTAGAGAGGGAAAACATGAGGGGATGTGAGTTGGTTTGCACGGCGTGTGTTTGGTACCTGCAGAGCAAACATTGGTGCAGCAGTGCTCACACACTGCCCTCTGGTCTCAGAGGTCGCAGGCTCGAACCTCAACAAACCTGACCCCGCCCCTTTCTGTACATGCCATCATGGGGAAATTGCGTGCGGTGAACGCCTGCCTGTGTTATCTCACTGCAGCGGCGGTACGTGCGCCGAATTAATGGGGTGTAATTTTCACAAAAAAACAGCCGTGGGTGCTTTTTT
>OMLF01010789.1:3840-20911 GCA_900302615.1 Holocentrus rufus
GAGCAAAAAAAGCATCTTCAACTGTGTGAAGGTTCTGTATTTCTGAGAGATATGATATGGGAAGGGAATGAGAGAGAAGAAGAGAAGAGAAGAGAAGAGAAGAGAAGAGAAGAGAAGAGAAGAGAAGAGAAGAGAAGAGGACAGAAGAGGAGAGAAAAGAAGAGAAGAGAAAAGAAGAGAAGAGAAGAGAAGAGAAGAGAAGAAAAGAGGAGAAGAGAAGAAAAGAGGAGAGAAGAGAGAAAAGAAGAAAAGAGAAGAGAGGAGAAGAGAAGAAAAGAGAGGAGAAGAGAGGAGAGGAGAAGAGAAGAAAAGAGAAGAGAGGAGAAGAGAAGAAAAGAGAGGAGAAGAGAAGAGAAGAGAAGAGAAGAGAAGAGAAGAGAAGAGAAGAAATGCTCTCAGAAGAGAAGAAGTTCTCACCGATCTCTCTGTTGAGAATCTTCTCCTCTCTGTTGCCAACTGGTTCAATGACCTTGAGGAAGGGCTGGAAGAGTCGGAGGTCACACAGTCTCCTGGTCTCGTCATAGAACTCCTCCCGCTCTGCTTCCTGCACGCAGGAAAAGAGAGACCACATTCATATGATTCGATTCCACTTGTCTGGAAGGTGGATAGGACGGGAAGAAGAGCACTTTCTAAAGTTTGGGAACTGTCTTAACTAGATCACTCAAACTTCTAGGTATGAAATCCTCAAAACGCCTGGAGTCATTCCATCAAATTTTACTTCTTCCCGTCTGAGAGCACCCGTACCTGTGTGACACTGACAAAGATGTAGGAAGTCTCCTCCTGCAGCAGGTGGTGGAGCGGGTATTTCCTGGCCTCCTTGAACAGCTCGTGTTTGATGGTGATGAGCGTGGCCTCGCGGAGACACTCCAGGGTCAGAATCATCCCATTGGGCAGCAGACAGTCCACCAGGATCCTACAGTTATAAATGTCATCATTACACATTGTTGATGAGTACTTGACTATTTACTGTATCGCTACTCGCACTTTCAGGAATACCAGTTGATTCATATTCAATAAAACTTAGCCAAACATAATACACGGAATGGAATACTACCAAACTAAACTACTCACACTACATGTGCCACATGTAGTGTGAGTTAGAAGGTGAATGACAATTTTAAAAATTTACAATAAAATATATGATATTAAAAAATAAATACCATTAACTTGATAAAACTAAAATGACCAGGGCATTTGTTTGACTCAGGAAATTGTTTTTAAGCAAAAAAAAAAAAACAATACGCATTATTGCCAATGGCCAATGAAGATAGGTATTTATTTGCCAAATGATGAAAATCTGAGGCAAATTTAATGCATTTAGGAAATAGGCTACTAACTGAGATCAAGCAGAAAATTTCAAAAAATATCATCATTGGATATTTTTGCTGGTGAAATGTAATTAAATAATAATTATTATTAATAAATAATACAGTACTTAATATAATTTTCACTACCTAATAGGGAATTTCAGAAAGGTTTGTTTTTCTAACATCAGATTTCCAAACAGGCATACAGCATAAAAATAAAAATAAAAAAAGAAAGAAAGACATATTAGTGACAGTGATTCAGCCGATTATATGTTCTCTCAATGGAAAACATATTGCAGGTGCACCTGCTTGCATAACCTTCTTCTGCTTGGTTTCTCTGCCAAGAACTACAGTCTAGCCTCCAACAAATCCATAAAAAACATGGGAATGGCTGCACTGTCAAGAATTCATTAAACAAACAGAACAAGCATTAATCTCCGCTACACCATCATCTAGTCATATTGTTTTGATTAAACATTTTGTCTATAGAATGTTAAAAATAATGGCAAACACCTATCACAATTTACTAGTTACTTCACTACATCAGGCTAATGCTCTTCAGCATATGAGCCTTCAGGGCATCAATGATTTTTTCCTAATCCAGGCTTTTAACTGTCGTAATCATGTCCATATACACACGTGGGAATAAAATAAAGCTTCATGGTGCATTAACATCCCGAAGAGAATTTAGTGTGATGTACCTGGGAGGCATCAGGTGGATGCCCCATAGCTCCCCTGAGGAAGGCCTGGGCGGCATCTTCCTCTCTGTCCCCCAGCTCAATCGCAGATCAGCTGCAGGGCACAACCTGAAAGACAACACACTCACTAACACTATCTGATAATAAACAGAATTAAATCTCAATAATCTCAATTTGTGATTTTAAACGAAAATGTCACACTGCTGTTTACTTGTTGAATATTTTCAATACAGGGTGACATGGTTTTAGAATAATTTCTATCAGCAACAAATAAAAAAAAAACATTCAAAATTTGGCAGAAAAAAAATTATATGTGATGCTTATGATTCTACTTAGAATTTAGTTTGTACACCAGTGTTTCTGCACAGTAGTGATTCCCCTCTTATTAGAGAAAGTCTGAAACACAAGTAATCAAAAATAGGACTTGATGCTTTGTTCTTTTTCTTCAATAAGCTACATTATGCAACCCTGGACTACAGAGACTTCATAATTATACCTAACCAGCAAACATAGGTGTACACTAGCATAAAGTGATGGGGCAGAAGGAGACACCATGCATATCCTCTAAAATGTTGGGTGTTGTGCATGTGTAGAAACAAGTGATTTATAGGTAAATGATTTCTGGGTAATTGCAAAGAGAAAATATTCCATCTGATTGGTCCGCTCCACTGTGCATGTTTAAGTTAAATCCCACACTGAAGTATGCAAGTCTGGCTTACTAAAACAACACAACACAGACAGTGACAAAAGTGTAAAACTAGTTTATGGCCTACTTCTACGGTCTTAAGAGAAACGTAGGCCATATCAGTTGGTCAGCCAATGTCGAGAAGGAAGTTTTATACCTTGATAAACTGTTGAACAAGCAGTTTAAACTGAAATGAAAGCCATAACTTTATCTGCCCACTTGCTTCAAAACAAGGCATTAGCTGATGGCAGAGACAGACAGACTGTTAGACAGCTTCCTTAATGGTCTCTTGAGGAAAAACAAAAATAATTCCACTCCATGATGTAGATTCTGTCTGGACGGTGTCACAATGTATTCTGTAATGCTGGACCTTGAATGATGTCTTCTATTTTTCAGGGTGTAGTCGAGTCTTAATGTTTGTTCCTTCTCAGACATCTCCCCGATCCACAGTGGCCCACACAACCTCCATTTACAGTACCATCTTATAAAAATTCCTGTCCATTATATTTGCAGTTCCTATTTCAGTAAGCAGAATTTCATAGAATTTGCAGTCACTAGTGATAACCTGGCACGACCATGTGACAAAACTCTGTATATGAGCCATGCATCCAGCTGATGGTGTCCATCTTTCTCTGCAGATCCCAGATAACTGGCTGAAGTGCTGAACTACACACAAACAACCTGCAACACAGTCTACAACGGTTTAAAATTGCAAAAGGATGTCAAATGTTTCGCAGAGGGAAAGGTGTTTTTGGTAAACAATGACTTCTTCATTTTGTTGAAACTGAGCAAATTTAAAACACTTGAATCTCAAGGCACCCCTCTATTTTTTTTGTTCGACATATTTACATGAATACTTACATAAAATGTGTGTCCACATGAAATGCAATTCAGATCACAATAATATGATTTTGTCTCTATTAAGCACCTCTGTCTTATAGACCAAGTAAGAAATGCTTTGTTCAAAAAGGCCCTGCTCTGATCACTTGGAGATCAGGGGCCTCATTTATAAAACATTGCGTAGGATCCATACTAAAAGTGTGCGTACGCCCAAAAGCTGAAAATGGCGTACGCCAAAAAATATTTGGATTTATAAAACCATGCGTACGCACATCTGCACGCACTTTCCCCTTTATAAATCACAATCCACCTGGAAGATTGCACAGATGGATTCGCCTCAAATCCCGCCCTCAACACACCCACATTTTACCATGAATGGTCAATGCAAAGTACCTCATGAATGTCTTTGCATATCAATAATCTGCTGATCAATGGCATTTTACGCTTGATCACGACAGAGAAGACAAGGAAAATTTCACGGAAAGTTCACGGAGACCGAAATAGAGGTGCTTGTGGGTTAGGTGGAGGTCAGAACAGGTATTTTATTTGGTGGTCACAGTAGTGGCATCAGTTTTCGAATTTTAGGTGGGCTTTAGACAGAAAATGTAACATTATATATTGTTAATCATATCACACACATACCTGTCGGCTAATTCCTGCTGGAAGGAGCCGGTCACCAGCACCTGTATCTGCACAGGGATGGCGCGGTTCTGCCGGGTGGATCTGCCTAACACTGGGCCCAGTTCGCACATAGATCCAAGAGCACTGCTCTACGAATCTAAATCGGCTTATTAGCCAGTCATTATTATCGGCCAGGAAATCTCCGTGGTCCCTAAAAACTCTCTCCATCCTGATCCATTTGCGTGGTCCTCTAGCAGTGCCAGCGCATCCACTGTGCAGCATTACGCATGAGTGTCACCGCACTATTTATATGCTTACTCAGCAAATAAACTGATTGTTACATACTTTGTTGTCACAATTAAAACTAATCAATCAATCCACCACTCTATCATTTGAAGATGGAAGTAAGATATACGGCTCACTAAAGGAGCACATCTATAACACTGCAGACTTGGTGTTTATGATTACGTGGGTCTATAAGTCTGATATGTGATGATATTAAATGTATGAGATCAATCTGGCTTCAAATCACTACCTCACCATCTGCACCACCAGTTCTCTCTGTCTCCAAAATGTTCGTAAGCAAGCATCAAAGTTGGCGTACCAGTGCGCACATTCTCACGCTAAGTTTATTTTTATAAATCACAACCTTTGCGTAGGAAGTTGCGTACTCAACTTTCAAGCCCCCTTTTGTGCATAAGCAAGTTTTATAAATGTGGCCCCAGGCCTCTGTGCTCAGGTTTAAGTTCAGGTCCTGTTTCATTTTAAGGCATGAAAGATTAATATATATGGACATTGACCTTTACGCAGCATGTGGTGGGAGCTGGAATAACAGTTAGCCTAGCTTCTCTCAACAACCACCACCCAGACAGTTTCTCCCTGCTCAAGCAGAGCAGGACTAAAGCAATGCCATCAGCACCACACAGCTGTTGAAGTTGAACCACCACAGAGCCTTCCAACAGTTGCAACACTGCAGGGTCAGGAATATTACTTAACCTCCATTATCCAGTGGTTTCTTTCCCGAACAGAAACTTCTCCTGAAAAAATATTAGCCAAGACACTGTTTGCTGGCTGAATCTCTATTCACTGCTGGTCAACATTAGCTCACTGAAGCACCAGGAAATAAATGGGTCAAGGGGGATTTCAGTAGCACAGCTCTTTGTAGATGGATGGTTCAGGCCCACCATTCAAACACAAAGACACCACAGTGAGTCACAGTGATGAGAACCAAACTCATGTGAGTGTGGGTTCTCTGGAAATTACTACATCACGCCTTGGTTTGAACTTCAGCCGACTTATGGTCATAAACAAGTCAGAAATAAGAATTAGCATCAGCTATTAAGCCAATCTCTATCTTCCCCTCTTTCCATTAGTATGCTACTTGTAATGATCTTTTATTGCTATTCTGTAAAATAAGGTTAGGGTCTAAATTATGTCTAAAATGTCACATGATTTTTTTTAACAAAAATAACAATTACTACTATATTCAAGAAAAAAAAAACATGCCCTTCAAACTGTGCTCTACTGACCCTCAGTCTATGTTAACGTGGTGTTTCCTCACCTGGCTAGCTCGCACTAGCAGTACAATATTATATTGGACAGACTGGCTTATACTGATGTAAAAGCTCAAATTCCTCATGTTGATTGAGGCTGAAAACATTTAAGAACGCATCACTAACCACTTACACTAACTGTTGCTTAAAGCCGAACCTTAGCAGGTGCTTAGGGGGTGACAGCACTTATGAACACCAATGTCCACTCCACTTGGACCAGGCTCGTTTAGTCACCCTGTGAGTCACACAACAAGTGTGTGGAGTAACACACTGCCTGGAACTATGCTGTGAGTGTGACTGTGTGCATGTGTGTGTGTGTCCACATGCCCTACTGGATTCTCCTGCTACTGTACACTCACCAAGGTATTTGACACCACGCAGGCTGGAAAGAATATGACTAAGCAAGAGGGTCATCTCCCCTCTGCTCGCTCACACATGGAGACCAGTAAACCCTTGCCTACATATGTCACCTGAGCTCCTCTAATTAGTGCATTTCAGACAACTCCATGACTTGATCACTCTTCATTTCTATACCACTCGACTGCCTGTATTCAAACCCATACAGCTTTCCATGTGGTTTAATAACGTGATGATGACAAAGATGGTGTGACAGTGCTCAGAAAATGATACGGACCGGCTATATTTCAGACAATCCGTCTTTGTTTTATTGTCTTATTTAGTCTATAGTGTCCTCTGATAAACAAAAGAAAGCTGCTGTTATTGATATAAAGCACTACCAGAGAGAATAAGAAGGGATGGCAGCCCTTTGACAACATGTTATGAAATTCATCGTCCAACTGAGTTAAAATAGTTGTTACGGTTTCAGGGATGTAATCAGTACAAACATCCAGGGAATTAAAAGGAATGAGGAAAAACCAAATCATTTAAAATGAATCAGAATATTTTGTGAAAAAAGAAAAAAAGAAAAAAAGAAAAAAGGAAGAGAGCGAGAGAGAGTTTAAAGGAAAAATGGCAACCCTGAGTTGAAACAGATCACCTACTGAGTAGTGCCCTAATCTGTGACCCTGATCAGGATGCAGCTAACCTCACAGGGACAGAGGAGGAAGCTTCCTCCTCACAACACAGGATGTGGGGAGTGAGCAAACACTGGCCTAGACTCAAGCCTGCTTTGAATACTGAAACACGACTACAAAACTTTGCTACCAATGACAGGTTGTAACACGAAGCTCGCGTGTGTCACACAATCTCCGTGTGGTTAACAGAACGGTTAACCAACTGTACCACAATCCACAACAAAACTGTTTCACAAACCAACCCAATACTGCATCTCAAAAATAAACAGAACAACTGGTTGGTTATTTTTCAGTCATGTCAGGCGTTATAATTCAGATGAAAAGAGAAGAATTTGTGATGCATACTTAAGGGAGAAGCTCTTCTATTTTGATGAAGAAACAGTTTCACCCTCCATGTTTCAATCCATCTTCACGGTGGCACTTTAATTTGTATGTGCTGAAAGTAAAGCAAAACACAACATGATGATATGCACTCTACACCTGCAGAATGCTTACAATTTAGCAGCAGGCTGCCTAGGCAATGACAGTTCACAGATGATGGCTAATGTAACAATAACATCGTAGGTGTTTGTACAATTTCAAACGTCAGTCAATGAATAAAGTTGTATTTACCTAACAAATTCTCCCAGTATTTGCTCTGTCTAACTAGGTATATCTCACGGCTTTTAATATTAACATTATCCACCACTTGGAACTAGTAAATGTTAGCTAGTTTGCTAGCTCACTGGCTAACCGCCGTGGTTAGCTTGTTATTCCCCTGTTGCCTTAAATGATGGCAAACATATCTCCACAAATAACAACTCTTTATCCGCTAAAAGAAAAAACGCCATCTGGCATGGTAGCTGACCTTGTGTGCTGTAGTCAATACAGCGAAACGGTAGAAGATGATGATCTGAAATGATGATCCAGCTAAAGCCAGGTAGGTAGCTAACTAGCTAGTCAGCCAACCCCTTCAGATCCCAGCGCCCGGCTGCTGCTTCCCGGCGCCGGGTAAAGAAGGTTGTTATTTGCCGTCTGTGCCAGCCAGACTTGACAGCAACCGTTACTCCATAGTAACAATATATCCTCTTGCACCTTGCGTTTCCAAAATGATTAATTAAATAAAATAAATACAATCCCGCATGTCCAGTCAGAGGGCTTGGACCAGCCGAGGACGTTGTGAGTAGCTGGAATACTAGACGACTGGACGAGTTGTCCTTTTGCGACAATGTAGCCACGCTGTCTGGGCGGGCGCAACACACGCACGCGCGCACACACACACATACACACGCACGCACGCACTCTCTCTCTCTCTCTCTCTCTCTCTCTCTCTCTCTCTCTCTCTCTCACACACACACACACACACACACACACACACACACACACACACACACACACATACACGCGCGCAAACAGTCTGAGTAGAGGATAAAGGGTGATGTTATACATGTAGATATGATCTGCCAAATGTGTATTATTTTCATCAAAATCATAGTTATCTAACATAATGTCACAGGCAAACAGATCATAATCCTCCTCCACACATGAAGATACTGAGGATACAAATGTAATAACTAAACCACCATAGAGTAAAATTTGCAGATGACAGTTTTGATGTCACTCCTTACCTCAAATCAATTTCATGGGCATGTATTGGGAGAATTTGTAGACTGGTGATCATTCCTGATTTAAAAGTATGACAAAGGAAATGATCATTTCTCCAAAAAGTAACAGTCAGTTACTCATGGAGAAAATGTTGAAATTGTCCAGAGCTATAAATATTTGTTTTATAATAGATGAAGATTTAATGAAAATACAGATATTATTTAAGAAAAGCCCATGGTCTACACAAATTTAACTCTTGGAGCTGAGGATACTGAAACACTGAAAACATACACCATTTATTGAAAATATTTTCTTTTATTTGTTGGTTTACATCCCTCTGTCAAAAAGACGGGAACCAAAAGCAATAAGCTATCAATATTAGTTCAAAAATTACTGGTGAAACACGGAGATCCCTAAACAGGCCCTCAAGCATATGCTATTATTAATGTTCCGTTACATGAATCCTTTGTATTGATGCCTTCAGGAATGCGCTTCAGAAGCCACACTTGCAGTAAAGCAATTAGACTGGTGTCCTCCAAGTCAGCACCTTTTAATCTTATATGTTTACCTGAGTCCGTGACCTGTTTATGCAACATACATGTACCCGGGCCTTATTTCAACTGCTTCCACTTCCATTTATTAACTTGGTTATAAGAAGTGTTCGATTCTGTCTTAAAATATATTTAATGTGTTCACTCATTTATGTAGTTGTAATTTCTGTTTTTAATATGATGAATGTGTGCTGTTTATGTTGTTCTTCAATCCCCCTGGGATAAGTAATTGTTTTATTGTTTTAACTGTTTTATGGACTCCTGTTGTTTATATTACAAATGTATTTTCCCATTGCCATGCCTAATCTTACCCAGGCTAAATTACTACTATCGGACCTATTCCCTTTCCATAAGTCATCAAAATGTACATCTCACTTTGCCATACCGGTCTGTCCTGCCAGCTGATCTGAGCTGAATAAATAGCCAGTAGCGTCTCTCTGAGCGTATCACAGAGGTGTAACATATTAGCACAGTGTGTCATGATTGCCACCCATGCAAATCAGCAGCGGTGGCATCGGAAATGGACCGTACCAACTAGGAAAGGCAGGCTGGAAAACCCTTGACACCTTTCTCTCTTCAGAATACCCAACTCTTCGCCCGGGAATAGGTTCTGCAACATTGGACGTGAATAATCAGTGGCGCTATCTTTGCCAGATCTACCTAGGCGAGTGTACACAAGGAATTCACTCTCCCTTTTTAACTCTTCACTGGAACCCCCCCTCCAGAGAGAAACGCAGCGTCTGCCCGTACGGTCGGGGCTGTCAGCCTGCCTGGCCGCTCGGTTTGGGAGAGAAGTTGGCAAGGGGATGCGACTGCGATGATGGCGCTGCATATGAAGAACAGAGATGCAGCGTACTACCAAAGTGCCGAATACTGCAGAAATTACACTTCGCCTCCTGTCAGCTACAGTGACAGCAGCCATTATCTTGCCCGCTTACCAGGTAAGGAGAGGCTTTGCAACATAGGAGCTGCTGTCGGACTGTCAGTGCTCGCTAATGTGGAGGGATGGAGAAAATCTAGCCAGTGCAATAGGATGATTAGACAGAGCGTGTTGTTGGAACCGGCTAGTGTCATCATCATAATGGCATCCATGGAGGTGCAGGAGCTGCCATTCATGTCATGTATAGGTTATTCTAGGTAAGGGAAGATCATTTGTAGGATAGGATAGAGACGCCGAGGTTGCCGAAATATTGTAAAGGTTTCTTGTAAGAAATAGGTGCATCATCTATACATCTTGCCCCAGAGAGGCTCCAGGTTTGAGCTGATGTCTAACTGTGATCTGATAGTGTGCAGCTTGAGTAACATGCTCATATTATTTCCTCTTGACCATGGCAGGCAGTCCAGCGCTCTCCTGTCAGATACAGGGGAAGAAACGGGAATTGAATAGCCCCTGCTCCGCTCCATTCCATTCTTGCTTTGCTCTGCTGTGTCTGCACAGCTGATGGTGACATGTGGCATTGATACAGCCAGTGTGTCTGCATGGCACCTGCACACTGGCAAACTGGTTCATCTGTTGGTTTTAGGGGCTGAAGCCACTTTGTGTCATGCATCTAGAGGATCCAGATGATTTGTGAGCTTGATCAGTATCACTGTCATTAACTGTTATCTACACTCAGACTGCAGTCAATGTAATAATGAATTGTCAGAATGAATTGTCTTTAAAGTCTGGCAGTGGGAATTGAAAATATGTATGTATGTATCTGCTCCCAGCAAGAAATACAGCTTTTCACTTGAAGGTAGGGTTGGGTCATACTGATTTTATATTGATACTATGATATGAGTCTAGGTATTGTCTGGGATTTTGGATACTGTGATATGGTAATATGACGCAAGTGTTGTCTTTTCCTGGTTTTAAACGCTGCATTACAGTGAGGGGATGCAATTTGCTGAACTTATTAGACTGCTGTAGCTTTTATTTGCCTCCACCTGCTTGGTCATCATATCCACATTCCTCATGATTGTTTATCAAAAATCTATTCTACTTAAATATCGCATGAAAGTCACCAATAGTCATTCCTACAGTATTGTCACAATATCGATATTGAGGTATTCAGACTACGTGATATTTAATTTTGTCCATATTGCCCAGCCCTTCTCACAGGTGAAAGTGTCTCATCATTATTAAAGCCATTCTTACTATTAAAGCAGAGTGCTGATGCAGCATGTTATTATAGAGTGAGGGATGGAACTTGCACTACCCCATTATCTCTTGGCCAATAGATTTTCATGGTAAGGAATGGATAAGACACATCCTAATACCTATAGTGCACAAGTCCTTAATTGCCAATAGCACATTATTGAACATAATTACATAATTGAAGTTACTTCTGTGGTGAAGAACGGTCTGATCATTATGTACTCTACCAAGGCCAAGAACTAGAGGACCAATAATGGAGACTATGGTGTCATTGAGGTGTAAAAGCAGAAGCTGGGCTTCATTGTAATAGTACAGTCCTGAAGTACACAATACAGTAAGATGTATGGAGTCTTTGCTGCCTTCTGCGCTTGTCCAGTGCCCAGTGAAGCAGATGGAATAAGTGCAGGAGGCATGAATGCTTCTCATTGCTCCATAATTGATGTGACACAACGCAGCATGGCAAGAGAAACTCTGGAGAAAATGAACACTTGGCCTATTTATGATAGGAGAGACTCTCAGTGGAGGCTGGCAGATTAAGAAGCTGCAAGACAGGAACTTTTTGTGATCTTGGTTCTAGACCAAGACTGAAGTGCTGCTGAGCAAAAGTCAAATTAGAAAAAAAACACTTAGCTTTGCACTTAACTGGGATGTGAGGAATTGGCGTCTCCCCAAGTCTGCTTGATTTGCTCCATATATCTGAACATATAGATTCAAATATATGGAGGAAAAAATTGTGATGGTTGCTTTGTTAATCTGCTGAGAAATATCTGCCTTGTTCCTCAGAGCAGCAAGCGCCTAATTTCTTCTTGCAAAGTTGATTGCATCCCTCTTTAAGCCTCAAAGGCAAAACAAAGTTTTTCTCGACTTTGCAGCATGGCCCTCCTCTGTGAACCTGCAGTCAATGTGCTGCAAAAGTGTTGCGTCCCTCTCCAGGCTTGAGGATAAGTCTCTGAGGAGGAGGCTCTGTATCTGGAAGGAACGGAAAGGAGACGACTTTGACCTTGGCCTATCTAGCATCAGTACAAGCCCACATTAAAACTTTGGAACGGTAACATCCAAACTAAGGTAGCAGATGAGTAATGGAAACACGCGAGTGCATTTGTTCTGTGACAGCTCTGTCCTGGTAATGTCAAAGGATGACTAAAAGATGAAGTTTTCCCAGTAGAAAGTAACGATAGTGTACAAGATCTGAGTCAAGCACACATTGTCTTTATTTAGGGGACATAAGGATAATTAATGTTGGATTTTTTTCTTGAGCTGGGAGGATCTTATCTGTCATCACAATAATGGAAAAAAATGTATATTTCTGCCATCACATTGAAGACTCCATTAAAAGTTACCTGCATAGTGTAGTCTATTAACTAGTAATGGATTTTGTGGCTGCTTCTTGGTTCTCCAGTGAAAAGTCACGCTCTGTCTTGCTTTCCTAGTCTGCTACCTTAATAGTGGGCTGAATCAAGGTCATAGGAAATGGGCCATTAATGCAAGATGTCCACGTCCGCTAGAAAAAGCGATAGCAAAGGAACATCAGAACTTAGTCTTATTTCCTCCAGGGCAAAAACAAATGAAGGGCTACTGTTTATGAAATATGCTTTGATCATAATAAAGTACCCAAATCAAAGCAGTTTGGTCCCTGTGTTCTACATGAAAACAAGAACTGGGGCCAAAACAGGGATGGACATGAAAGCAATTATTGCTGCAAAAAATATTTGGAAAGCAGCATTCTAAAGGCCAGATGAGGTCCCAGCTATAGTGTAGATTGAGCAGACTTTACATATGCAGCACTTGTAGATAGCATCTCTGTGGTTTCGAGTGTATACAGAGATCAGTGATACCAGGTAAGGTAAAGCTGTGGTATCTTACTGTATCTGACTGATGTCTCCGCATATGTGGCCATTGATGGTTGTAAGATATGACCACAGTCATATCGTACCACTCGGTCTAGCTTAACAGAGGAAAAGAAATAAAATGAAGACCAGAGCTGATGCCTAAATACACAGTACGAAGTGTTACACCAGCAAATGGGTTAGCACCCCTAAAGTTCAGCTGGCACAATTGGCACTTAGACATGGGGATGTCATAAGGCAACAAGGTTGTGGAGGCCTTGGCCTGAGCACAATTAAACCCACATGAAACAACACTCTTTAAAAAGACAAAATGTCTTTCAAAGGTAAGAGGATCCATTGAGATATGCCGAAGCAATTAGGGACCATGGATGAATCAAGAAAGGAAAAACAATTAATTGGAAAGAAATGTGAATATGGCAGAATATTACACTGCTTTGGAATACTTCCATCATTTGAACAACCATTGATGTGCTGCCCATCACCACTAAATCTCAGCTGGTGGCCAAGTAAAAGCCCGAAGTGGCTTCGGGCATTGCAGTGCTTACAAAGTAGTCATTTGCCAATTCAGTACATTTAGTGGGATAACCAAGAATTGCAGTGTATGACAACAGCAAACGAGTAAAGGGAATAGAAATTAATTGTTTCCCTGTCAGAATGGCTGAAAGGGCTTTGCAAGGGAGAACAAGTCAGGAATGAGTTATTATTGAGCCCAACATGGCAGTAACTCCAGCTTTCCTTGCACAATTCCTGATGTAATTCTAGTTCCATAGTTAATGTCTGTTGTTTGCTGATTCAGTATGGTTTCTGAAGTTCTTCAAAGGCTATTTCAAACTAGAGGGGTCAGATGTCCCTTTAGCCTCTGGCTTTTTCAATTCCTATGGGTCAGTTTTCAAACTGCTGTTACTGATGATTGTTGCTGATGCATGTGGAACTTATTGGGTGAAATGTTATTTTGGCTTTGGACTCCCAATGCAGTCTAAGGCCGGGATCAGACTATGTGATGTTTCTGTCTATCACAATAGACACCATTTCAGATTGGGCATTTGCAGTGACAGAAATTCCTGCCATGTTTTGGCCAAGAGAGATGCCACACTATATGTTTGACCCCAACCAATCAACACATGCTTGATTTCATTACCTAACATGAGGTCCACAGATGACTGTGGAGGAGGGGTCAAGACACTAACAGTATGACAATCAGGTACAAACACCACAGGATTTGTCAGACTAGTGGACAAAGTGGACAAAAGACAAAATTGCTTGACTTCATGTTGGGGTGTTGTGGACCATCCTGGACAAAAAATGTCAGTTCTTGGAACATGTCATGAAACTTTGCTCACCATTATTCACTAACACCATATTCGGCCATGGAGCTGAAAATTTGTTGGCCAGGATAAAACTGCATCAGAATTGGGATAAATCTGTTTGGTGGGCCTTTGGGTGGTATCATGGACCTAATTCAACAACAATGAAAAAAAGCATGACAGTTTGATAAGCTTGAACTTTTCTGGCCCTGTTTAAACCTCTTCATTTATGCATATAAACACCGACATTCATATTATATTAAAGTGATAATCCACACGGTCAACAAAATCTGTCAAACAATGTGAGACTGGGACTGGGACTGTCCCTTTGATTTTTTTGTTGGTAATGTTTCAGTGTCTGTAGGTGGCACTCTTTTCTTTGTCTGTTCAGCCATGGTGGCTGTTGCTGCTCATGGTAACTACACAGTTCTTCTTCTGTTTAGTACAAAAAAAAAACCAGAAACCATAAAACATATCACCTCTTCTGCATCAGACAAATTTCCCAAGGAAAGCACCACCAGACGAGTATTTGAAACAGCAAATTTAAAATGTTTCATAAACTGGCTATACATTGAATCACTGTTAAGTTAACTGACAGCAGGGAGTAGCAAAACAACTCTTTCTTTATATGAAAATGGCACAGACTAATATATTGTATGGGAGATGCAGGGGTCGGTGCTGTTGAGGCGAATAATATCTCAGCGTCTCATCTTGCAGAGAGAGGACTATAGTAAGGTCAGGCCCTTGTCCTGCATGCCTATGCTGTGAGGTCACGCAGGCCAGGTGACAGACAGGCAGCCAGACAGACTGGACAGATAGACTGACAGCAAGCAGCAGTCGGAAACACAAACATCCCAGGGTGTTATTTTAGGTCCATGAATCACTGCCGTTTGGCGTCCAATCAGATTCCAGATGAAAGCTTCCAGCACAGCGAGTTTTGACACAGCTGTTGGCCTAGTACTGACCCGACAGTGTATGAAGAGGCAGTGCAGTTACACACACAACCATATACACATTTCTATCTCTCTGTCTCTCTCACAAAACACAAACATACTCTTATACACGCTCACTGACACTCTTTTGTTCTGTTTAAAATGAAGGAGCAATTAAGATGCACATATTATACACACTACCATTACCCAAATCTTGGTCTTTCTCATTTTCCTTATATGCTTCCATAGTTACCATTTATGTGCACCACAGACACACACACACAAACACACACATACATACATGCACAGGGTGTAGAATCAGCCTATTCAAGCAGTCAGACTTCAGGCTGTGATCTGTTCTGATCAAAGAAGCTTGAAGAATTTATTGTCACTGTCAGCAGTGTGTGTATGTGTGTGTGTGTGTGCGTGAGTGCGCGTGTGCGTGTCTGCATGTGTGTGTGTGCGTGCGTGCATTTATGGGATGTGCATGTGTATGTAGTCTTCCGTATGCATGACTGCAGGCGTTGAAGGCCTAGCCTAATCTTTCTGTTGCCCACTGGAGTGTGAAGCTCCTCTGTCCATGAGTATGCTTCCGTTCATCCGCCTCTCGCTTTACATCTTTGTTGCCTTGAGGCTCAAAGAAATGTCTCTCCTAATGTCACTGACCATTGGTTATTGTTGTTATCCCACTCACTATTTTTTAAGTTTGATACAGATTCCTGCTAAGAGAAAATATTCATGTAAATCTGCAATGCAAAAATGATGCAAATTCATTAACCATTAATCCAATCCAATACAGATTTCTTCAATAATAAATTTGTATTGAATGTACTAGTGCTAATGCTGATGCCAGTGCAGGTAATCAAGGCAATCAAGCATAAAAGCATAAAGGCAGTGCTATTACAAAAGCAAGCATGCTTTCAAATGTTTAAGTGCCATACCAATGTAACTGTAAAGTTCATATATTTATAATTGCAGCTGTCTGAATCAACACTCTGAACACCTCATCAGTATTACTGGGTGTCCTTGTAAGGGATTTTTTTCATGTGTCATGTCTAATGACTATGATTCATAAAGTACTATATATAGCGTAATAGACTGTATATGTTAAAGATGGAAGTCTGAGACTTCACAGTATGATATCACAATACTTGAGCCATGATACAATTATATCATGATACGGGGAATTGTGACACATTAAGTATTTATTTTCAATGTAATGCAATAGTTCATAATCAAGTAAAAAAAAGTGCCTGTAAAATCAGAAAATCATACAATTGTCAGCATTGCACCTCAAAATATGTTATTTTCATTCATGTTTATAAGGATCCAATGTACAGGCAGAACAAAAAATAAGTTGCCTTTTCACACGGTCAACACAACCAAAGCCAAGCAGTTGCAATTATTAATTTCCATTATGTTGCGCTGCCATAAACTTTTTTCTTTTCCTTTTTTATTTTTATAATTTTTTTTGTACCTCATCTTGTCTTCCGTGTGCACCATTTCTGTAGACCTTTTTCACAGCAGCAATTTTGACATGAAATGCAGGTGTCAACAATCATGCCACTAATCATCCATTAAGGTTCTGTACCTAAATAGAACAGAACCTTCATTCATGTCATTAGTAACACCTGTTTACGTACTATTTCACATCAAAATGGCTGCTGTGAAAAAGGTCTATTCTCACAGTTCCCTGCATGTTTGCTGCCTGGTCACATTGAAAATGATCGGGGAGTGATTTTACTGAATGAATTTTGGATTGTATGGACACCTGCCATAAGACATCTACCACAGACTGAACCAATAACAATAACAGTATTATATTAACCTAATAAGTAGTGATTATCAACATTACTGTATCGTTATTGTGTCTCGGAAGAAGACTGCAATATGATGCTATCCCTCCACCCCTCTTATATCTGTATTGCCTCCAAGTCTGATGTGTACCCCTCCTCTTCCCAGGCCCAGAGACCATGTT
>OMLF01010792.1:0-15060 GCA_900302615.1 Holocentrus rufus
ATTTATGCACTTTGTTTTTATATTATGTTATGACGCACTGTGATGACTGCATTGTGCTAACTTTGTTTTAATAAATTGGAATCGGAATTTTGAATTAAATTGTTCTGAGTCATTTCGCTGCTGTTTATTGTATATGTTGTCGATTTTATTAGTCTGCCCAGGTGTTCTGCAGTATGTTGTATTTTAAGGCCTATTTATGCATTTTCAGCCAATTCTGCAGAGTATTGCAATATATTGTGACACACATCATATTGTGACCCATGTACTGTGATACATATTGATCACAGAGTGATCAGCCCTAAATAATTGCAATATGGCAATAATTTTGCTCCTGTTATACTGTTTTTTTTTCTTGTATCTCTCTAACTTCTCCCCCTCTTATTTGTCTTTCTATTGTCCAGAGAACAAACACCTGCTCCCCGCAGACAGGAAGCCAGGTGAGGAGACAGAGAGCCTTGTGGGTAAGCAGGTGGAGTACGTCACAGATAATGGCCTGAAGAGAACTGGCCTGGTCATCTATCAGGTTCCAGCCAAGCCCACCGTTTACTATATCAAATATGATGATGACTTCCACATCCACGTCTATGATCTGGTGAAGACAACCTAGTGCCGGCTGTCTAGTTTCATCAGTTGACTGATCATTTTTATCCCAACCGATCGTTACCTGTTATAGTGTTACAGATTTTTCTGTTTTCCTCCAATGGGAGATGATGTGCCGAAGATCAGAAGCCCCCAGGCCCTTCAGGGTCTTTTCTCTTTGGTTTTTATTGGCATGAAGGGGCTAATTTATTTTTTCATTTCCACTCTACCAGACATAAGTTTTGATTCTAGGTTTTAAGTTGACTATTAAGTATGACTATTAGATCCTCTGAGATGTAAATAAAGGAGATCTAGGACCTGGTTTAAAGCCTAGCTGATGGAGCTAGACCTTTGTCTTGTTAAATCAAACTTGTATAGCGCAATTTTGGAGCCCAAACTTAATAATTTTGTAAGTAATACATCAAAGAAAGAGTATCAACATTTCTTATGTATACCTCTCTGTTGTATTTTTTTTTTTACTTTTATATGCCTATGCTATTTATTTCACCTGGAAAATTTGGTCATGCTGCTGGTAATGCAAACGTCTTGGCAAACGTGTCTTTTGTGCTTCATGATATGTCTCGTATTGAGGTTTTTTTTC
Source organism: Holocentrus rufus (assembly GCA_900302615.1). Taxonomy (NCBI): domain Eukaryota; kingdom Metazoa; phylum Chordata; class Actinopteri; order Holocentriformes; family Holocentridae; genus Holocentrus; species Holocentrus rufus. The sequence goes on from OMLF01010792.1 coordinate 1,181, forward strand.
CTCTCTTCAATTTAGATTTCCATTTGATCAGTGCTCCTTTCACCATCAAAATGAACTATAATTAAAACAAATTTATAGGTATTGATACCACATGACCATCAATCACTGAGTCATAATGAACAGACTATTGTAATAGATATGTTATATTTCTGTCTGTTTCTTCTTCCAAACTGCAACAATTTTCTACATTATAATAAGATGATATCAAAATGATTTTTTTGATGTTGTTGTTTGACCGATGTTTGTGCTTTTCACTCTGTTAATTCAAATTGGCTGCTGACATTGTTTAGTATTTTGGGCTGAAGTCTTTATTTTTTTGCCAAAACTGAATCATACCACATGATATATTCAGGCCTCAAATTGTCATTCATTGTGACCATAAATGTTTTGTCTTTTTCTGTAAATATAATGTGAAACATTTTTAAAACCTGAAACAAAGATGCTCGACAGTTGTTTTCTCTTCCTGTTTCTGGTAAATGTTTAAGTGCAGCAGTGGATGTTTTTGTGTGTTTCATCTTGGCTTTAAAATATCACGATACACAAATCCAACCAAATACTAAGAACATTTTTAACCGTTCATTAACAACTTTCTTCTTAAAATTTAAATGTAAAGTTCCAATGGATGTCATGGAATTAATCAATAAAGGAAGTTGCCTTTAATAGAGTTTAATGAAGCATCAAAATCGAATATAAATCAGTCATTAGGAAAGATATAATAAAAGATCTGTTGCTGCTGTTGGCTCTGTAGGCAAAACAGCATTTGAGAGACAAACATGAGAAGGTAATATAATAGAAAATAAGTAGAAAAAATACCAGTATACAGCCTACAAAGTAACTAAATGCTTCATACTTCTCTAAAAGAAATGAAAGTCCTTTGTTGAACATGATTATAAAAATATAATCTGTTGAAAAAGACTGGCATATGAGGTGATATATATATATAATATTTTTGCCTCAGACTTGCCTTCACTCCATAATGTATCACAGAATTGACCTACCGGCATACAGATAGGCTAAATTAACTATAATATGTTCTGTCCATTATATGACATTTCACAGGGCAGTTTAATTTGAACTGCTTTAGAATTTATCACTATTGATTATCAGCAGCCACTTTCATTAACAATTATTTAATCATTAAAATGAACAACTGAACCACTTCTAAAATTTGGAAGTGAGTTCATGGTAGTGGTATAGGAAATACCACTAGCATTTTACTAATTTCAAGTTGTTTTTAAACGGCTTTCAACAAAACATTTCATAATATCCAGTGAAAATCAAACTTGTTACCAACCTTATTAAGCAAGAGAATATTTTTCAGAATGAGCATTTATGATATTTAACATGTAACTGAGCATAAAAATGATTTCCATCACACCTCAAGGCTAGTGGAGGTGAGCAAAGTCTCAGCTGATTACCTCAAAAACAGTGAATTCATTCAATTTTATTCACTATATTGTTCTGTGGAAAATGTCCTTTAAGGTCAGTGCTGGTTTTTCAAAAGCACAAATCCTTATACTTTCAAATGTGATGGTCTTAAGATGTAAAATAACTTCCATGATTATTTCAATAAAATGTCAAGTTACAAAACTCAATGTCACTGCTCACTACCCTCACTCCTCAGCTCGGCTACACATTTGCAATCAACACATTAAATGTGCATGTACAACCTAAACAGATGTAGATGTAACATACATGCCTCCTTGTGAGGGAGTAATTATCCGTAGAAGTCATCAGCGGTCAGAAAGCTGTTCAACCTTGTTTTTGCATTCTGGCTGTTTCCCTGAGAGCTCAAAGAGAGGACTAATTACCTCCATGTACAAAAATGATAAATAATTATGGAGGAGTTTGTGTCAACAGTAAACTGGGGGAGTTAATTAATTAATTAATTAATTAATTAATTAGTAGTTTTTGCACTACTGTAAATGCCAGAGCAATGACCTTCCTTACTAAACACAATGTCTTGAGCAAAAATCAAATTGCCCTTTTACTAAAACACTGAACCTCAGATCACATTTACACCCTGCACACCCTTGTTAAAAAACTAGACTGATATTTACATGTTTTAGAGAGATGGGCATTTGGTTCAGCTAAGCTTTCATATAAACACAGTTAAAGTGGTGTAGGAGGTAAAATATATCATCAAATCTCTGCACATGGAAATAAATGCACAGAGAGAGAGAGAGAGAGAGAGAGAGAGAGAGAGAGAACCTGCGCAGTAGGACTAAAACAAGGTGATAAACACGTGGTATCGGACGGAACCCGGGGCCGGGGGAATCTGGAGTGGCAGACAACACCTTATTGGACTCAAAGCACGCAGTTCAGTCCTAACCCTGCCTCTGCCTCTGAGTCACAGGGCTGCAGAAAATTAGAGCACCTGAGTCGCGCCGTCATGAAAGTCTCCGCCGCTTCAAAGCTCGCTGTGCTCGCCTGTGGTTTGATGGCTGTCTGGTGGAAGGATTCCTTTAACCCAGGTCAAAAAGTTATGATTTGTCTTACTTACTGCACTCCGGCACTGGTCCTCAAGCGACCCGCCTTTACCGAAAGTCATGTTGCATTCAGGGGCTCAACTAGCCAAGAAAGTCTACGTGAAGAGGAATTTGCTTGTCACTAGATTGAATTTAGACCAAAGAACGTGTTAAAAATTAAATGGCTATCAAGGTTAACACTCTTTTTTTTTTTTTTTTTTTTTTTTTTTTTACCTTATCAGATACTTGATTTAGTTCATTAATAGCAAATGAAAATCAAGGTATCTCAAGTTATTCATTGATGCAAAGGGCTATTCAGGATGGCTGTTCATCATTAGGCAGCAGACATTCAGTTTTGAAAAGCTGAACACAAACATAATAGGCCTGTATTATTTCCGAGGTACCCAGCCTTTATTATTCGCTGTGTGAAGCATTAAAGCTACAGTATGCATTTGACAGGGTACTGAATGAATAACAGGCCGTTTATTTTTTCTTTTATTTACTTATATATGCCTGTTACACTGATACTTCAAATATGTTTGATCTATCTGATGCAGTATCAGTAAGAAGTGCATAAAGATGAAATGTTTTTATAACTCTTTGTAATTGCTCACATGATTTGTCATTTGCTAACTTGGCTTTCAGTTATCAGTTTGGCTGTGTACTGATGTTGTAAATTATTTAACCTCAACAAAATACTATTGAAGAGTTGACCCAATCTGACTTTGATAATTATTTTATTATGCCAAGAACATTCTGCCAAGAGGACGGTGTAACCTATATCTGATATCCTTAAAAGCACTTGATCCCCACCCCACTAATCAACGTTTCCTCTTCTGATTTTGTGTACTCTTCCTGACCACATGTATAACCACATGCTGACTGCTGACTACCTCTCCCTCCCCCAGAGTCCCTCCGAGGTGCCAGGGTGCTAGTGACGGGTGCCAGTACAGGCATCGGGGAACAGTTGGCATACCATTACGCCAGGCTGGGTGCCCAGATAGTAATAACAGCGAGGAGGGAGTACGCCTTGCAGAGGGTATGTGCTCTTGAGATCTGTCTGATGCGCATTATCGCCTGCTGTGCACTTCCTTCATCACATCCTCTAACATTGTCTTTTCTTTCTCTGTAAAATCACCTGCCGGGACACTTGGCAAGAGTCTTTACTTTCCAGGCATTATAGTCAAATATATTTGACTGTCTGAAAATCCATGCCTTCTCATAATGACATCCTGGTGGCTATGATCTGATTTTAGATATAACAAAGACAAATAAAGGACCATATGTGCACGATTGTGGCTGTGATGATGATTCTGTCCCTGTCCTGTAGGTGGCACAGAAGTGCTTGATGCTGGGGGCCCAGAAGGCTGTATATGTGGCAGGGGACATGTCCCTTCCCTCTGACCCCGAGAGAGTGGTCAGACTCGCTGTTGAGCACCTTGGTAGGTTTGCCTTGGTGGACCCAAGTCTCACACACACCCACACAGAGAGGAGGAAGCAGCTTAACTGTTGTTTTTGTGGTGTATATGTGGGGTATAGCCATCACCAAGCAGTCATGAGGGTAGTGTTCGTGCCACATAAAAGATGCAAGGGAAAATAAGGTCTTCTCTATGCATTACACTATTCATATGCTCTTTCAAAGATATGAATTATTTATCAATAAAGTACTTGGCACAATATTACATTATTGCTGAACCTTTTTCAAAAACCTTGAAACTTTGTCTGTGCTCTTATTGGCCAATAAACAAAACACCCTTGATTCTTTTGTGTTGCCTAGCAACGAAAGCAGTTCCTGGTTTTATATATGAAACACCAGCATGCCGCCAATCTGGAGACTTACAGGGCGCAGTGTGAATGAGACCAGCCATGATGCATTCCTAATTAAAATATTGCTGGCTTTCTGAGTGAAAGGGGCTTTGAAGCACATTATCTAAAGTCGTAATTAAGAGGAGAGTGATGCTGCCGTGATTGTTTTTGTTTATATTAAAAATGAAAATGTGAGCTTTGGTTTTAATAATAAAGGCAGTGACAATATATCAAACAATCTAATATGTATTGTATGTGATAGAGATAGGTCTGGGTGACATGAGCAAATTCATTTATTTCAGTATCTTTGATGAAATATCTTGAAATACCTAAGAAATCATCAGTGATGTAGATATGATGACCAGCAGGTAAAGACAGTTAACAGAACAGCTGGAACAGTCTAACAAGTTCAGAAAATTTCATCCCTTTACTGTAATGCAGCCTTTAAAACAATATTAAATCAAAATCACGATATCAGTATAATATTGATATATTGCCCAGCCTTAGATAGAAATTAAATGAGATGACTATGACTATGACTATGACTATGACTATGTATTTTCTTTGTTCTTATGAGGTGGACTTGATTTCCTTGTTTTAAATCACATTGGAAGCACCCCGTTTGGCATGTGGGATAAAGATGAGGATCATGTCAGGTCACTCATGCAGGTATGCAACTTACAACAGGAAAAGATATTTTTAAATTCTCGAAATCAACAATCTTCTTTGAATCTTTTTTCCCCTTTTTTCTTTTAGTCTAAATTCATCTGCACTTACAGTCTCCACTTTTGATATTTTAAGTACAGCTGGCAGAATTTGACTAAATGTGAAACAGCTTGGTGGTGTGTGTGTGTTTTTTTTTTTTTGCCTGTGTGTATGCTTTTCTCTCCCTTCTCTCTCAGGTAAATTTCTTCAGCTACGTGAGTATGGCATCAGCTGCTATGCCAGTGCTGGAGCGGAGTGCAGGATCTATCATAGCTGTGTCTTCTCTGCTGGGTGAGTCCGCGGTGCAGATACCTTGGTGATTGTAGATATCTCATATTTGCTCAGGTCTGTTTGCTGATATTAAGCTCATAAAGGCCTAGCGGTGCATCCACCTCATAAGCAGACCAAACACTGGCAGTGAGGTGTATTACAAAAAAAACTTACGGAAGTTTGTGTGCACACGACTGCTGTTATTTTATTTCGTAAAGTAACATCCCATAACTGTTGTTGCTCCCTGTAGGTAAAATGACAACTCCTTTCATGGGCCCGTACACTGCCACTAAGTTTGCGGTAAATGGTTTCTTTGGCTCTTTGCAGCATGAGCTGGCCATTCAGCGCAGCAATGTCTCAGTCACTATCAGCACCTTGGGGCTCATAAACACAGAGTCTGCCATGAAGAAAGTCAGGTCTGTCTGCCAGCTTTTCTATTAACAGTTGTCGTGCCATCACCATCGCTGTGTGTCACACTTCATGTGTTTTGATCCATTCCTCAGAGGGCACATCAACATGACGCCCTGCCCGGCCAGTGAAGCCGCACTGCACCTCATCAAAGCCGGGGCCACTCACCAGAAGGAGTCCTTCTACCCGACATTCACCTACTTCATCTGCTTATTCAGAGACTGGTTCCCCTTTTTCAGGGACCTGGTCATTCAGAACTCCTACACATACTGAGGAAACCACTGAGGTATTAAAGGGAAGAAGTGCTATTCACCGACTACTACAGCCACTGAGGCAGTCACTGGAGCCCACTGAGGAACTGAGACCCCTCTAACCTCTTGATAGATAGATGAGATGTGTCACATTTGTTTATTTAGCCGTCTCATCTCAGAGTGTTAATAAGTTGGAGAGCGGAACAGAGTGTAATTGGGCAGAAGGACGGGATTGATGGTGGCAGTGATTTTTTTTTTTTTTTTTTTTTTTGAATCACCTCAGCAACCAGAGTGCGCTGTATATGTGGCGGCTTCACATCCGCTCTCCCCACATGACTGTCGGTGTTGACATGAGGAACACGCAGGGATACTTTTTGTGAGGGTTTGCACTCCACTTTTATTCCACTTTTCACATAAGGTTCATAAATTCCCTTGCAGATTTATTGACCAACAATCAACAATTACAGCAACTGACATATATGTAGCATAATTGCAGAGTAGGTTTTAGAATAAAAGTTATGTTCTCATGGATATATTTTAATATTTTTGTAAACCTTATTGAATTGCAAAATATGAATATTTGATGATTTTTGTAGCATTTGTGCTAAGATGTAATATTGATTCTGGTTTGGTTGTCATTTGCATAATTGGGGGTGGTAGATTAAAACACTTTTGAGAGCATTTTTTTTTTATTGTGGCCTACCGCTGCTAAATGAAAATAGGTGAAATTTAGTTACAGTAAAAACATCATGTGAATAAACTGTGAACTAACAGCAACGCTGGTTTTGCTGAAGCAGACCGAAGAGCATTGCTTGTGCTGAGAGGCAGACTGGGACTTGTTGTTCTTTGATCAGCGTCACAACAAAATCACTAGTCTTCCACCCAGCACTACCAACACCTTCATTCCATTTCCTCTCCCCTCCCTCGTGATGGTTGCACCAAATCCACCGCTCGAACCTACAAGAAAAAAAAAAAACAAAAGGGGAAGAAACAGCCTTGTAACATCACAGGACCTACTGAAGTTTTTATCCCCTTTACACAGTGCATGATATCCATGATTCAAAGATTCATACAGCTTTATTGTCTATCACATAATGATAGAAAATTGCTATAAACACATACTCACATAGGATTACATTAAAACACATGACTCTATAAGGGATAGGTGTGGAAAGCTGCATTAAAAAGTAGTGACAGTCTATTTTTTCCTTGTTTGGAATGGATATTGCAGTGGGAATGAAAGAGTTTTTGTGAGTTTTCCGGAGTTACACTGCAGCTTTATGGCGTCACTTGTGGACTTCAGGCACATGTTAGAGCGTTTCAGGGTATGCGTGCGATACAGGCATCGCAGAACATGCAGTCCCATCTATCAGCGTCTGAATGCCACGTTGATGGCTTGCGAACCTCAAACGTCGGAGATAGAAACATTACATGCAATTCCCATCTCTGTCTCCCTCTACCCATTTCTCTCTGAAGCCTGTTGACATTCCATCCTTCCTTTGTTGTTGTAATGCCAACCTTTCAGCCCCTCTGAAAAGAGGGAGACAGGAGGAGGAGGGGAGAAAACACAGAGAGAGGAGGGATCACAGCACAGCACTTGGAATAAACACTGCTCACCATATGCTGTGAAGAGCAAACCTAGTCTTTGGACAATTTACAATTATACCCTATTAAAATTCGGGTAATGGCACTCTGAACACAGAACATCAACTCTACGGCGAATCTATGACATTTATAATTTTTGTTTTCCTTCTAAAAAGTCACATGTGGACCGATAGAGAGGAGCAAGAACAGAAAAGAGACAGACATAGATGGTCCCCCATCTCCAGTATGTTTCTAAGCTGGTAGCTATGCAACAAGACTGGGAGTCAGTGGAAGAGGGAGTCAGTGGAAGAGGGGGATGGGAAGAGGGGGACAGTTTAGCACGGGAAGGGAAGCAAGCACAGAAGGAAGGGAAGAGGGAAAGAGGTCTTTGTACGAGATAAGTCTGCACTGCAAACTATAGGAAAGAGATGGAGCGTTGAGCAAAGCCGGCGCTCTCTTCAGGTAGCAGATCAAGAGGAGACTCCAGTGGAGATGGTCAATATTTTCCACCAACTCAAGTCATTTTAGTATCTTCTTGATAGAAACAGCCTGACTGTCTCTGAACAAAAAGGATCTTGTAGCCTGATGTTTTTCCATCTGACACTCAAAACATCACCAAACCAGTTTCCCAGCAGCAGGTGCATTTGAATGCTGATGGTGTCATTAAGGTCAATTATTTAATATTAGACTATTAGTATTCAGTAGACATATTATAGGCGCGATAAATAACAGCACCGAATAACCTAAGGGCCATTCGGAGTGGGGCTGGGGGATGTGAGCAGCCCTCGACGTGGGAGCTGTCCTCGGTGCTGAATGACGCCCTACTTTCTCCATGTCCATCTCAGCATCTCGCCTAGATTCCGGCCCGGGAAAAACATGCCACCTGTTGCTGCACCAAAGTTTTCTTTCAGCAGATTATAAAGCCGAAGACCACTCATTTCTGACATATAATATACAACAATCCTACACCTAATATTAAGTGGAGTAATTTTTTTCTTTCAAATCACGGCAACATGACGACATAAAAAACATTTTCCCCAGGCGAGGCAGGAAGAGGAAGATGGGGTGTCATTTAATTTCCCTCAGACGCAGTCTGGATTTGTCACAGTATTTATCCTTTACTATTTTGGCTTGATATGTTATTTTTCTGGTAATATATTCAACCATGAAGAGTCTGTGACTGCAAAACATGCGGCACAGCTGTATGCTTTTGTGCAGCGAAAATACTGTAATAAATATCTGTATCCTGCAAATAAAATGCCCGGCATTTTCTTTAAATGACAAATAACAGAAAGCCTGAGTGATGCACTCACCGTTTAACGATGGGAACAACAGGTGATGCCGAGATAATGTTGAGTATAGGGTGTGTTGGATGAGTAGCCACGGCTGCGTCTCTTTCACTCTCAGGTTTCTATTGAAATAAACGGCAATCTCAGCCTGTGAACCCTCCCATCTGTGGTCCACGTAATGGTTATCATGATGTTACTAGGTAGGTCGGAGAAAGATGGATCTGTCTGTTTATATAGGCCTGTTGTCCAAGGAAGAGAAGGAGGGGGCGGATCAATGTAGAGTGACGATTGCAAGAGGAGACCAATTGACAGGCGATTTTTTTCAGGTCTGCTAAGGGTGCGGCCCAAACCTATTGCCAAATTATATTATATGAATGTTAAAAAAAAGGATAGAACTGAATCATATGGTGGCTTAGAAGGTATTTTGTTTTTTAAACGTTAATTAGAAAGAAAAAAAACACTTTCGGCCAGGACCATTCACATCAATGCAATTTATTTTTAATTTAATAATGGGATTTCGGTCGATCAGCCCCATATGAATGTATCTTCTTCTTCTTCTCCTTCTTTTTTTTTTTTTTTTTTTTTTACTCCGATTAAAAGAAGTGTTGTATCTCACCACTAAATGCTAAAATTAAAATTGTGCAAAAGACTGATCACTTAAGGTTGACAATGGTGAGTAGCTCACTTCTAAGTATTCAGTGAACCTATAAATCAATTCAGTGCCAAGTCAATGAGACGTCCAATTAATCTGCAATGAAATACATGCGTCCTGTGGGATTTGTTCTTCCATATGGCAAAATATAGCACTTTGGAAAACAACTTATGTAATTTCACTTCTCCTTATGTGCACACATGTTTATATTTTGTTCAATCTCAGGGCTTAGAAACTGATACTCCAATACGTAATGCCATCTGCCACTTGTAGCCCAAGTAGGGTTTATCATCTTTTCATGTCAAGGTCCTTCAAAACATACCCATGACACCACAGACCCTCATTTGATAAGATTTCCTCCACCTGAAAGAGTTTTTATTGTTGGGTATATGATGCAGCACAGAAGTGGACAGCTGTCTGTTTTAGTGGTGTGGAGATAAAAGAGGGAAGAGTGGCACACATGATCACAACAGTCATTGCTTTATCATCCTCTCACTTTGCTCTCTGTCTGATGAAATGACAACGAAATAGTGCTATTCCTCATTGTTTTGGGGACTCCCTGGAACCCTTCATGCACCTTTAGAGATCCCATAATTCAACTTTAGACTGATGTGTCAGACCCATAACAGCAAACTCAGGGTGCACTTCCAACTGAGCAAGGTAGACTCATAGTTTATAGAAAAAAATGGATTCAAGTTCAATATAACAGGTCTTTATAATTTATCTGGGTTAATAAAATTACATGTTAAAATGAAATGATATTAGCCACAGCTAATATCTGGCTTCTTGAATATAGTCTATGTAGAACTCACCATGTCAACCAAACAAAACAAAAATGTTGCCATAATTATTTGAAAAAAAAACAACAAATATGTATAATATACAATAAGATATAATACTCATAGGCCTGTATGACTCTCCAAATTTTCAAACAGGACTGAAGACAATCTTCTACCGGCCATCAACTCTTCACTTTACTTTGCGATCCTAGTTTAAGTCAATAAAAGCGATTGGATTCACTTTGTGGTGTCTTCAGCTGTATGGCAGTATGTCGTTTGTTGCAGGCTGTGGAAAAACACCCTGCACTTTGTACCCATCCCATCCCCCATTATGAATCCATATGTGCTTGTTGGGAGAGTCACTGTCTATTTGTAAATGAGGCACATGAGTGACCCTCTCATGTGCTCTGTTCCCTCTGACAAAATGAACAGGAGGAGCCTAGGTGGCTGTAGCTATTAGGTGCCACAAAAGCCCTGCTCCTTTGATATCCTTGCAGGCTGATATCAATGCAGCACAAGAGTTGGGCTTAGGGAGGATCCTGGGGGAAGATCCTGCGTGCTATGTTGTGAAGCTTAGTTGTATAATGAACATTGCGCTCTATGTTGCCTCTTGATACAAGCATCAGGAGGTAGGATTATGCATATTAGTCATCTCCCCCTGTTCTTTCCGTGTTTTCAGGGCTTAATGTTACAACTCACCAACAAGGGAGACAGAGGAGATAGACGACTGTTTTGAATGCCTTATATTAAAATGATTTATCTGATCATTACAATGGAGCATGCATGTTATTTACATGGCATTATAAGTGAGACCAATGGGGAGAAAGGCCTCTGTCCCCAGGCTCTCTGGTGTAGATATAAGTCACATACAGTTTTTAATCTTCATCAGAGGGATCTCTGCAGCCAGTCTTGAATAGCTCCAACTGCTAGCAAATGCATGCAAAGTAATAACTTTAGTCTGCTATTCATTATTGGCTATTTATAGATTTCTGTCAGTAGATCTTGGCAAAGCAGTAGGGGACAAAACATGCATGTCAGAGATACAATGCAGCAAATATCACACAGGTTCCATTTTCTTCTTCACCTGTATAGTGTTTGGAATGAAATCCTTCAGCTATTGTTTAGGATCACAAAATCCATCTGTTGTTAAAAAAGCCACAAGGACACAAGCAGTGGTGGTGCTGCTTTTGGAGGCGCCGAACACGTCACTTTTTTCACGCTCGGGGTCACAGCAGCTATGACTTGATGGTGTGGGACTGGATCGATAATATGCTGAAAATTTCCAGACTACCAGAGGCCAAGGTGGGGTCGCAGGATGTTTTGCGACCAGAGTAAGAAACAGTGCAGGGTGCTTCTTGTTGTAAAAAATGTGGTGCTTATCTCAAACAAAATGAAACCTAGGGTACTTCAAGATGTTATAAAGGACGTTTACTTGTATCAGAGAGGTACATTTAATGCTTTTTAAAACCTTTTTAAGACAAATCAGTAAGTACATATTACAGTTCCATATTTGATCCAGTGCAGGCTGATGTTTTAGGAAGGTATATGGTCGGCTGTTCATTAGATGATTCAGTGAACAGTTGTTGTAAGGGTAGTTTTCTTTAGGTTAGACAGCAAGATGGTTCTGTAATAAATCAAACAAAAATCTAAATAATGTTCAGTGCAGCAGAAATGTTGACTGATGCAGAACTGGACTCACTGACAAAAAGTTATGACAAAGTTATGACCTTGTAAATTCCAATGTAAGGCTATTTAATGAGCTTTAAGACCTAATATTTATACAATTCAACTTAAGATACTAAAAGCTTTTTTAAGCATGTGCAGGCACTCTTTTATAGCTTCATCAGAGTCTGTGATGAATTCAGCCACCATTATGGTGGGGTATTCCTCTGTTATTCACCTTTCAAATAACCTGTTTAATGCTGATTCTCTTGCTATCAGAGGAAGAGCTGCAGTCACCCACTTGTCAACTGATCATAAAATGGCTCCCTCTGGTGTTTAGTTTAGGTTTGGACAACACTGGAAGTTACAGCTACAGGAAGATGTGCAACGTATTGTTCAGAAGAAAGACCACTTCTACAAGACTGTCAAAATCATGAACCTCACAAATCTATCAGAGCACCATGACTGTGTTTTAAATGTTTCATGTGACTGGCCTGTAATAAAACTAGACAAATCTGTGCTCATAATTTCATACTGTCTCAAGCAAATCGTTTCATACAAATATTTCACAGCTGTAATAAGAGTGATTTTACAGCTGTCCACAGGGTTTTGTCTAATTAACTGACAAAGAAACAGCAAGGTACAATATACAAGATATGATCATTTAATTATTCAATATCTCAGTACAGAAATATTTCTTTATCTTTGTTAACATTCTTTCAGTAATTCAAGTTGGCAGCTTTGTTTTGTTTTCTAAGTGGCATTAAAAGAATGTGCACAAAGTTTTAGCAGTGAAACTGCCTGTCATCTTCCCTCAGATACACACTAAAGAGTAAACAAACATGCCATGGCTGTACAAGAACCTGCGACACAACACAAATAAATAGCATTCTTTTAAAGGTGGCACAGTAGTTCACTCAAGTCAACATTCAACCTGGGAAATAAGAAAACCAAAAATGAGGGACAAAAAAAATTGCCAGTGATATGAGAGATTCCTATTTCAGATAAAAGAAAATACAATGGCATAATTTCTGGCCTAAACTCGTAGCTGTACTCAGAAAATGGTATTAAGCAGAATAAGGGAAGTGCCCTGGACTTAAATATTTCACCAGACACATACAGCACAAAGCAAAAAGCACTGCATTCGACAGTGTTTCACTGCCTGATTTTTTCTTCCTAATCTGTTTACTGCGCGCTTGATTTGCTGCTACAAACTACACTGATAAGCCAAAATGATTTTGTTTTTTTCTCCTTTGCCTGAAATTCCAATTAAGATGGTAGGAAAACAAGCTAAATGACAAGCATGACAAGCGATGCCACACGAAAAGAAAGATGTTACCATCACTTTCTGAATACTGCATATACATTATTTTCCATGTTAATTGCAATTGTGGGCAGATTACATAGTGTATAAATGTCATTTGAAATTACAATGTTATCCAAAACAGCATTGAGAACTGACATTAAGTTATTTTCTTCTAAGATGTGCTACATGCAATACCATACCATCTTTTTGTGAGGTTATGAAGCAATTTCCGCCAACACTTCTTAGCATCGTTAGACTAAAATGAACTTAATATCAGTGTTTGAAGAGATTAAGTTTACACCACAACGTTAATAAAGAGAGCAAGCTCCCTTGTCCAAACTATGTTAACCATTAACAATTTTCAAAATGATACAGGCTTCAGAAATGTGATATCAAAGGGTGTGAAATATTATCGGCCCTCAGTAAAATATAAAAAGTAAAGCGTGGATTTTTCTGCATACCCTATCTGTTTAAGGCAGGAGGAAAGCAAAATATATTCCACAGATTGGACCAAAAAAAAAACAAAACAATGTAGCAATCACACACACATAAAAATAAGTCTACCAGCCTGCCAAATACACTAGTAAGAATATGGGTTAAAAATATGTAAAAAGAAAAAAAATTATAAAAACAAAACAAATTAAAATAAATAAGACATTCAAAAAGGACAAACAATATTTGGCAGGTACGCACGTCAGTC
>OMLF01010792.1:15385-29470 GCA_900302615.1 Holocentrus rufus
GGGGCTTCTGCAGCCCACTGAGATGAATACTCAATGAAAGGGCCCACTTGCAGCTTGGACTCCAGTGGGCCTAATACATGCAATAAGAAATTCCCTTCCCTCCTTTATCCCCCAGTGGCACAGAGGTCTGCTTACTACCGGATCCTGGTGAACAGGTTCAGCACCGATACGGATTCCTGAAAGGAGGGAAACAACCGAGGAGACACATGAAGAAGGTAATAAATATTGCTGGCAAATATTAATACTGTGAGACAGTTAGAATTAAAGTCAAATCAAAGGACGGTACCAGAGGGAATGGATTCAACAGAGCATAGAAAATGATTTAAAATGTCGGTCAGAGAAATGGAGAGAAGCGAGTGGTTACCTTAGTGGATCTCATCTTACTGAAGACGTTCCAGAAGCGAAGCGTTTCGTCTCCTGCTCCCGTCACGATGGCCTCTCCGTCAGGGGACATGGCCTGCACAAAACTCAATTTAGAACGAGCTCTGGAGGACCACACAGGGTTATAAAAAATTTTCATTTGTTTACGTACTCATCGATTTTTACATCTTTATTTCATATTCAGTTCATATTTTTTGTTTTCAGTGTGACTTCTGTTAGTTTTCTTTCTTTTATAATGTATAATGATAACAAAATGCAAAAATACTGATATTTATTCAAACTAAATATTGTGCACTGCACAAAAAAGTGCTAGGAAAAAAAAAGCTGTTGGAGCAGAAGGTAAAAAGCCCTGCCTATTTCCCACTTTTTTGTCATAAAATATGATATGACATGATAAATATGATATAAACGTCATATTTTGCATAAATGCAGCCGGTATTGTATAAAATAAACAATGAATCAGTAATTATTTGTAAAATGTATTCAAATCCATTTTCAATGCATTTCCTGTTGCACACTCTTGTTGTGAATGCACTAAGAGACTCAACAGCAATCTGAATTAAGACCATTTAGCTCAAAATAATCTCAAACGGGTATTTTTTCTCCCATGTGTTTGAAATGGCACTGACTACACTGGCACTTCTCCGAGAACAAGAGGTGCTAATGGGGCCTTGTAGTGTTAGCCTCTCAAGTAGATATAATGGTTTTTGCTCATTTTTTTTCACAAAACTGATTTTTTTTCTTAAATTTCATCTTATGATATGATTATTTTATTATTATTATTATTATACTCATACACTGCGCACACACACACACACACACATATATTCACTGACCAAGTAGAGTACTCTGTAGGAATGTCCAGTGAGTTTGGCCACTTGAGTGAGAGAGGGATACTTCCACACCAGGATCTGATTCTGGGAATAACCATGTGTGCTGACCTGTGGGTAGAGAACAAAGAACTTGAATTTATTCTGCTGCAGCTTTCCCTGCATTGATAACAGAAACCGAGACATGTATTCTACTTTAAGACAACATCATCCAGATCTACATTTTCTACCAACTCACCAGTTCGTTGGTGTGTTTGGACCAGGCCAGGTTGCAGACCTGCGAGCCGGTGTCGGTGCACTGCAGTGGCTGGCCGGTCAGAGTGTTCCAGAAGCGGATGCAGCGGTCAGCTGTACCGCCTCCGGAGGCCAGCAGGCCGTGCTGGTGAGGAGACCAGGCGATGGCCTTCACCGCAGCCAGGTGCTCTGTGTACTGCTGCACCGGGAGGACGCTCGAGTGGTTCCACACTAGCAGCTACAGACAGGAGGTTGGAGACGAAGAGAGGAAAGAAGAGAGGAGGGTCAAGAGAAAAAGGAGTCCAGCAATTTTTGTGGTCACTGCTTGAGGAAATTTATGAAAACTGCTGGTACTGATACTGCTGTGTAGTTGTTACATGTATATGTGAGACTGCCTGTCTGGTACCTTGTTATCATTTCCACCCGACGCGAGCAGCTGGTGGTCGGTGCTCCACTTGAGCCCACAGACTTCCTGTCGGTGTCCTTGGAGACGACGCTCTGACTGGAGAGGCGGAGCCCTGATGTCCCGCTGCAAGATCACCCTATCACGGCTCCCCGACGACAGCTGGTCGGCATTCCATGCCAACGCACCTGGAGACAGAGAACGAAAGACAGACAGAAGAGAAGAAATGGTGTTACCTTGTGAAAATGAATGAAGGCATTGGAGGCACGACTACAACTGTCTCCACCTCGGTGAAAGACATCCATCAGGCTCGCTGTGGCCTCTCAACATACCGACTCTGGCTGTGTGTCCTTCCAGCACAGATAGCTTCTTCCCTGCTGCTGCATCCCAGATCTGTACATAGCCTTTATGAGTGCCCACGGCGACCAGGTTACCCTAGAAACACGATACACACACATCACCCATGTGTCCACACAGACGTCAGAAAATGAATGTTGTGTATGGCAGGCTTTAGCCATCCATAACGTAATTTGGCATAAATGTTTGTGGCTCCCTGTAAGAGCTCTAGAATAAAAGGGGCATTTTTTTATAGGTGGCTAAAATGCGTCTTCCTGCTAACCCCCCTCCACAACAGTACATAGCTTTGCTTCTGTGCTTCTCCAACCTGAGGGCGCACTGTTCAGCATCTACTGAGGAAATACACTAACTATGGATAAGTACATCATACAACCCCACTTCAACAAACCTAAACTAACATTTTGAGGATTTACTTAGGAGCAATGTGTGAAGCTTTTCAAATGCTGTCCTTAGCACAGGGCTAGTATTTATAATTGAGTCCATAATGTCAACTGCAACCATCCTTATGGGTTATAATGTTATAATATATGGGTGTTTTCTTAGTGGCAAGACAAGGATAACAGAAAATTCGTTTTATGCAACTCAGTCAAGAATAGATCATATAAGTTTAAAGACACAACAAATTTTTTTTTTTATGCTATCTGAGAAAAACCTGTACAAAAGATGAAATACCAACCCTCTCCGACCAGCCCACTGATGTTACAGAATCTCCCTCTACAGAAAGGTCACACAGACGTGTCACCTGAGAAGATGAAGAGGAAAAGAAAAACTTTTTAGCAAAGACAGCTATGAAGACAGTTCCACTCAATCAGTCCCTTTGACATGAGTTACTATGTGGGAGCTCAAATTGATATTTTTGATGGGGAACAACTGAATGTCAGTGTATTTACACTGACATTCGTTTTCACACGACTGGGCATTCAAGCATAATGACATTTATTGAAACAACTGTTTTATTTGCTCAGTGTACGCAGTTAAGTGATCTCACACACCTGGCTGGTGCAGGCACTCCATAGGTAAACACAGGTACCAAGTCCAACACTGAGGACGTTAAGAGAGGACCAGTCCACTAAGTTGAGGTAGAAGTCGTCCTGAAGCTCTGGAGCATCCAGGACTTTGAATGGAATTTTGGAAATTTTACGTGTAGGTTTCCTCGGTGACCGTAGCAGTTTTTGGCTGCAATGCAAAACACAATAATGGGATTATTTTTAAGCAGATATGAAGCATTAGAGTATTCCAGACTTGAAGGGATCACACTAGAGCAATAACAGCACAAGGAAGATTTATTACCTGTTGCTACTGACAGGTGACAGGGAATATGGAGAGACTGCGTTTCCATCCTCTTCTGGTAAAGCCCGTTTGGCACTTACAGAATACTGCAAAACACAAACAGATGATTAATGTTACTAACAAAGGAAGCCTTCCATTAACATGCCCTTTCAAGGAATTGCAGAAATGGAAATAGAGTCATGTTAACATTTCTTACACTAAATAGACTCCTCTTGGCAGGAGTGGATGGCTGGAGACGGCGGTCTTCTGACTGAGGGTCTTGGACTTTCTCGATGCCGGCTCCTAGCAGCTCGTTTTTCAGCAGAGCCGAGTAAGCCAGACCATCCGCTTCAGGCAGAGGAAGAGACAAAGGAGGTAAAAAGAAAAGCAAAGGAACAAGGGACCATCACACTCAGTTCCCAATCTGATTAAATTCTAACATTGTGTTCCTTCCCTACTTCAGTCCTTATCCTTATCCTCTCAAACATCTCTAAGGGTCAAGGAGAGAATTTTTTTGCTAAGCTTTGTTTAGTCCTTATCTCCAGTTTCCACAAGTCTCTCCCTAAGCTTTGTAAACTGGAGAAGGTCAAATTGTCGAGTTGGACTGGGACAGACACCGATACCAGTGGAAATAAGGTGAAAAGACTGAACAAGACTACACTCTTTAAATACACAGATACAGCAGTAAAGTACATCAGTTGCTCAGGATATAAGTGAACATATTACCTTTATTACTATCTGTTGTGCCATCTTTGGTTTTCCTGTTCTGATTGTGCGACTTCTCAATTTCCTATGTCAAGAAAGAAACAATGAATAAACATTCTCAAACATTTTTTCAAGTTAAGGGGTAAAACCATATCATACAACAAGCAAAAGAAGAATCTCAATTGAATATGCCATGTGTTTTCCTATAAACTATAAATCGATGCATTCTTCTTGAAGTTAGAATCTTGACAACAGTGTTATTTTAATCACAGAAAGTTTGAACTCCATGGTAGCGCAGGAGACTCACGTTGATGCGGTGGAAGTTGACACTCCAGTTGGCACCAGCCCGGGAGGGAATGAAACGGTCGCCATGCTTGCTTGGGGAGGACAGGGGGGAGCTGGTGGGTGTCAGAGCCCGCACTGTTCCTATGGCCTTCTACACAAGGCAGGAGAGGAGAGACCATTTCTTAGCCACAAACAAACAGGCCTTGGACACTAACTGGACAACTGAACATGAAAACAGGAAGACAGTAAAGCGACAGATGGGGCATTTGTGTGAGGTGTTAACAACAGGAGGCAGCATTCGCAACAGCCAGTCATTTGGTCACAAGGTCTTGTTTCCATTCAACATGAGTGACACCATCAAATGACAGAGCCAGTCCTGCTGGACTGTTTGTATTTCTAACACATGCAGAGTGACACACCCTGACCGCCCATCTTAATTCCTTTGCCAGTTAGAAATCCTCTTTGGGAGGAGCCAGTATCACTCCATTGTCAATTTGACCAAAATGACCAGTACTTAAAGAGGACATATAACTCCAGTTTTTACATGCTGGAACTATCATACACAAGACAGTCATTTACCAGCTGCTATTACAGTTATATCAAGTATAGAAATCTTTAACATACAGAACTGATTGTACAAAAATTAAATATGTGCTACTTCTAACTCTTGCTAGGAGGGTAAATCCTATGTACATAAGACTTCACAGAGTTTTAAAAAAATAGATACAAAATAATATTTCATATCCATTAACAGAGACTAAATGCATTTCAGTCCATAAAAGATGGGTCAGACAGTGGAGAAGTTATTTATTCACTCACTATGGGGCTTGCATTCTCGTTTTGGATGTTGATCTGCCTGAGCAGCCTACACTCGTAGTCCTGGTCCATGATAACTGAAGACAGAATAAAAATGATCAACACAATAATCACATCATCTTGCAACTTCCTGAATACAAATTGTACATACATGTTAGTAAGGGACACACCTTTGTTGATTTTGACTTGATTATTTCAGTTCTGGGCGATAATAGTGACTGACAATAACTTAGCATCTGTCAGATCTGAGAACAGATTATGTCTTTAGCAACAATGCGATATAATTTTTAACAGCTACAATTTTATTCTCAATACTTGATGGCTAAACCGAGTTAATCCCGTTATGACTGACAAAGAAGACGTTTTGCTGTTCAAATTAACGTTAGCGTTTATAACAGCACATGGTTAATAGCCTAAGTGATGAGGGTCACTAATCTAACACCCCACCTTGATCATTTGACTGACTAGTCGACTGGTTACGTTAACGCTACAAGCTTTGAACCCAGGTGCCAAAGAGCAAACTGGAACAAAAAAAATAATTAGACATAATGACATTTCACTGCACACTGTTAGTCCACCAAATCCAGCAGCACTTGGATTATCTTGAATTTGTGTGTCCTATGACTGCAAAGTCAGACTAACGCCAGATTCAGATACTTGTACGTGAAAATGGTTCTGTTAGCGAGTAAAATGTGGCGACCATTCATCAAACATATAACCCGTTATTAGCCAAATTCTAACACTGAAATTAAACAAAGAACGGACGATTCAATCGTCCAGCTAACAACAGGCTTTAACGCTATCCCAGCTGACTGAGCTAGCCTTAGCTAATGCTAGCTACCTGGCTAATGTTAATGCATTCGCAACATTGTTTGTTCACAATCCCTAATCATATGAAAACGGCAGTGCACCGTCAAACTATTTTCGTTTCGCATTGTTGAATAATGTGGCTTACCGGTGTAGAATCCTGTTAAAGATTAGTTGTTTTATATATTTTACTCGTAAAGGGAGTAAACAAAATCCAAATGTTTTCTTTTACCGAACGTTCAATTGGGTTTCGCGAAGGACCATGGGAAGGAAGTGACGTCGCCTTTTTTGAATCACACACTTTGCGTTGCCAAGGAAACGTTGCAACCGCTCGGTTCACTGTTAGCAGCTGACATAATAAAACATGTTACACCAGCAACATACAGCGGTCAAGATGGTTAATCTCCGTTCACCATCACATTGTAAGTTTAGTAGTTTAGTAGTTTAAAAGGACTGCAATTTGTTCAGCATTAGAAACTGATGAATCAACTAAACGAATCCGATAGTAAGCAATTTCCCTGCGAGGATCAATAAAGTTTTCTGAATCTGAATCTGAATTTGTTTTGAAGTCACAATGGGCTGTTCGGTCTGCAGTAAAACCTCTTTTCCATATAAACGTCCCAGGGCCAAGTTCCTGCTGGAGAGCAACCTTAGCCTGAGCTTTGATCAAGCTCTAACCTGTTCACGAATAGACAAAGGGTGTAAAAGAGCCACAGTATAACAAAGAATTAAGACAGTGTGCATGGCAACCTGGAAATCTTTATATACAGCTATGATGGCAACATGGGGTTTGATTATCTTGGACAGGTGGCAATGTCAGTGAGAGAAGTGGGACAGTGTATTATTAGCACTGTGATATTCAATCTATATGTGCTGAACAAAATTAAGTCACAGACATTATGAGCGCATGGTTTTATGCTTGTTAACATATTAGACTAACAATAATTAAATGGCCACATTTATAAATAACAATAGTTTAGTAAGTGCTTTAATTTTTGCTAAAAGATTGCACACTCTGCATGCTAATTTACCTTTCAAATGGATTTTATTAGGAAAAGAAAAAACAATATTAATACAACTGGAGGATGACAATTAAATGAATATAATCTAACATTAAGTAAAAATACAAAGACTAAACACATTACATGTGCAAAGGTTTTAAAACAGACACATTCAATGACAAATCCTCTTTGTGGGTATGATTCTGACCAGTGAAACAAATCGCTGACTCTTTTGCTCAATACAATGAAATGTGGTTGGTTGAAAGTTTTTCATCTACAATGACAAAGTAATAGCTGCAACAGCATTGTAGCGGAGACTGACAAAAAAGTTGGTGTCCAATTTTAAAGGACACCCCAAGAGCTTGATATTTCAGCAATGGTCCAACAACACTTTACCTGTAAGAATTTGATTCAAAGTGCCACTGAGTAGGTATAGTAAGTTCAAGTAATTGATTGAAATTCTATCAAAAGCCCCAATAACCAGCTAAGAACTACTAAATGTGCAAAAGTCTTAATCTTTAAAAATGAATTTTTAAATGGACAATGATAAACAAACATTAGGCTAGCTAAAAATCTTCTTTCTCATAAACAAGTAGGGAGTAAAATGTGAGGCTCAACTTGGCAGATAAAGGGCTTGTGTAATGCAAATAAGGACAGTAACAGTGTATTGCCAAACATCATAAATGGCCAGGGGTTCTAATCTAAAACCCATTCACACACTGTGCATTTACTGACTTAGACTACATTTACACTAGAGGTTCATAACCTCGTGTCCTGGATTGCTTCTTCTTTAACTTACTCATGTTCATAGTACTGATAGTCCTAAACAAAAGTCACAACCGCAGCTCTTAAGGACAAGTATTTGGGAACCAGAGGCTCACATAATCACATTCTCTGAAAATACAGCCAGTATATATCTAGTTGAAATCATCTATATAACATATGTACTGTACAGGCAAATAGTCAGTTAACTAATCAAGGCAAAGTTTGAAAATGATACAGAAAAATGCCATATAAAATTTCCTTAAAGCAGAAATTAGACAAAGTACAGTGTTGTGTTTTCCATAGCCCAACTTCACCTGTAATAACTGACAAGGGCATAACAGAAAAATCCTCGTCATCGCTTTATATGAGCTCATACAGCCTATAGCATAAAAGATTTAGATCTGGACATCTACTTGTGCAAAACTAAATTTACTGAAAATTAAGACAGTGAGGATCTGAAAAGCTGGTGTGTGTGTGTGTAACAATGTCATGATTTTCAAACAAATTAGGTGTGACTGATGGAATGGAACGACAAAAAAATAAAAAACTGGTAAAAATTGTCAGACAGCTACTATGGAGAGGCTTGACAAGTGTAGTGATATGGGAAGGAAATATGGTGAAGCATATCTGGGCTACATTGAAGAGGTATCTTTAGGCATGAGAGGCAGGCCATTGCTGACCTGGAAGCGAGTTTCATCTGATATACCATACTGCTCCAGAGGGTCCTGGGGAGAAAGCAGACGATAAGTAAAGACTGTAAGAAAAGGAAAGCTCCACGTGTACAGAGCAAATTCTCAGAAGTACTATTAAACTTTGGGTTCTGCTGATGATACTGTGGTCCTATATATATAGTTCAAAGGTTAGAGTATAGGAGTAACACTGCCCCTCCTAGTAAAAATGAATGCACTCATGATACAGTAAGGTGCTTTAGATAGAACTCCAACTATATGGCATGTATGTAATTATATGATGTTGTGATAGACTCACCTTGCCAGTCAGCCTGTGGATCTCTGTACGATAAAATATAAGGTTCTTCCTCATGAACTCATAACTGAAAGAGATGAAAAGTGGCACTATAGCAAAAGTCCAACTGAATTTTAAATGAACAGAACAGCACAAAAATAAATAAATAAAAAATTTTTAAAAATAACATTTTGGCATTACTACGGTAATTCTTCATTGCCCCACATGGCCAAAGTAGACCTACATGTATGGTACACTGGCATGTGAAAGGAAGTAATCCTACCTGGCCTTGATGATAGAGTCTATCCACTCCACACACTGCTCTTCAGAGTCACACTCAAACAGATACTTCTTCTCTGCCTCATCTAGAAATGCTACAGGCACACACATATGTATGTCAGTACTCCTGGAATTACCCAAAAGTATTCAGTTACCAAATTCGCATTGTCTACTGCTCATATTTATCCATTTTGAAGGACAAATCCAATTTATTTAGGAAACTGGTGAGGCAAAGATCAGTATGCACAGAGAGTAACTTCCAAGGTTCATTCTTAACATACGGACATGAATGCCTATGAAAACTGTGATGGTGCTATGAGTACTTCAGTAGGTCTTTTTCACAGCAGCCATTTTGACATAAAATGCAGGTAAACACAGGTGTCACTAATGATATTAATTAAGGTTCTGTTCCATTTAATAATCTTTCCAGTGAGCCAACGTGAACAATAGCTGGACTGTGGCTCTGAAATTTCATTAATGTCATTTGTAATACTAACACCTGTGTTTACCAGCTGTTCATGTCAAAATGCCTGCTGTGAAAAGGGTCTATTAAAATTGTTGCTGTTTGATGATGTATTCACAGTGTTTTTGCTGCCTGAATACTCAACAAAACACAGTTCCAGTATGCACAATCATCACCATTGACTTAAATAATTTGAACCTGATAATTAGGTGAGAAAGCATGGGTTAGTATTGTGAATGTGGAAAGGCGAGGCAAATCTGAATGTGGCTCACCAATAGAGAAGACCTGGCTGTCTTCCCTCTCTACCCGACACTGCTCTAGAAGCAAAGCTCCAAGTGGCTGGCAAATAAATGATCACATGGCATTTAATTTCATGACAGGCTCATTACAGGAAATTAGTTTATACAGAAAATTGTGTAACAGATAGTGCAGCACAGATGTGTGCCTTTCTATATAAGTACCATTTTCACTTACCTCCTCCTCATCAGTCCGGAAATAAAAGAGGAAGTTGACAACCAGTTTCACCAGTCTCTTCTTTACAACTGTAAGATAAGTAACAATCATACTGAAACACATTTGACAACAGATAAAGTCCACTACTGTTGCACAGCTGACCACCGAAGTAAATATACTCTGTTCTGTGAGAAATACAATGTCTTTATTAGTCACTGATCCTAACTTTAGTTCGTTTAAATCCAAAATATGAAACGGAAGTATGAAAAAGATCATGACTGCAGGTTAGGACTTAATCAGTATGTATCATTTGGTATCAATTCAGGTACCATCTCCTTTCTTGGGTCCTCGCATCCCCAGCTCTGCTGCCCTTTCTGAAGGCTGGCGGCTGAGACAGACCAGCTCCTTTTCGTTGAAACGCATCACGATCACTGACGCAGTATACAGGTTGAACCACACTCGGACGCTTTGGCTACGCTTGAGCCATTTCCCCTGCCGGATACATTATGTAGTACGTTATCGTATTTCAATCACCAAACACAGTTCGCTGCCCCACTATCTGATCTTTTCGAGATGTGCTTGACTGCGGCTTGTCATTACTACGGTCAAGCAAACACGGCGAGGTCGTCCTGGTCCATTAACAACCTATATAGTGGAGGCTCCCCTGGCTGTGACACTCCTCACTAGCACCAGGAAGCTGGGATACTACGGTGGGCGTTAGGGGACAAACCAGGGTATTAAACATGTAAACAGGTCGCACAATTATTAGCATGTAGATTTAGTACAGTTGACATACATGTATTTAGTCATACTCTTTTGGTGTCAGTCTTGTACTGTACAAACTCCAGTAATAGGCTATGCTGGCACTGTTTTGAAAAATGTACCATAGGGTCTCAATAAAGTTATACAAAACTTTGCGCATGCGCACTGTGCTCTTGTTGGCGTGATCCTAACGTTGAGGAGTTGGTAAGTGTTTGGAAAAAGAAAACTGAATGTAAGATGTAATTATTGTGTAGTTATCGTTTGTTTCTATTTTATTCAGCGTGTATCGCATGTATATAGTTGGTTTTAAACATGATGTGTTATTTGTTTGGCCTCGGTTGCTAAAAGCCGGTATTTTAACCCTCGTTAGCATAACGTTAGCATCATACACACTCAAAAGATAAGCTAACGTTATTGTAGCCAGCTTTCTTTTCAGCCACACTTTAGCGATACATTCATTCTCTTCGTTTATATAAAAATATATCCTTGGTGCAGAAAGTCATCCGTTAATCTCTGGCAAAGTTACTCTTTTATTCAGCCCGGTTGTAAACCTCGTTTATTACAGGTGAACCGAGATAGTTTGATCCTCCAGTCATTTTTGCAATGTGCTAACATTTAATGACAAAGCGAACGAGTCATAAGATAACATCTTTGCTCACGACTTATGTTCGTTTATAAAACTAAATAAGTTTGAGCGTTTAAAAAAATTATCAATACAATGAAAGTTAACATACAACCAGTAGTGTTCTAATATTCAGTCTCTGCCTATGTTGCTATACTGTTCTTGGCACTTGAATAACAAAATAACAGCTTTGCAGTGAAAATGTGCAACAGCCAGTTGAAACAAAGTTGAAAGATTACCAGTCTCTTAAGTCAAATGAGCTGGTTTGAATCTGACAACTAACTTTTTAAACTTTTTTAAAGTTCCCACACTGGCCCGCTCTATTTGCCTCAGCCATTTAACTTATCCACTACCTCCTTAGGCCTCCTCAGAGAGATGAATAGATAAGTAATGCATTGACGGTTTTTGTTATTAGCTAGCAAGGCAAGGACTTGGCAAACACAGCAACAACATTGTATCTATATGGATGACTCTTTAGCTAATGTTAACTAAGCTATTATCATTGATTAATTAAACCATTTAATGTAATACAGTTAATGCAGTTAATATTACCTCTGCTTGCTTGTGCAGGATTGATGCAAATTTGCATTTGGCTATTTTGTAAGTAGTGTATATAGCTTAAAAGATTGCTGCACTCAAATAGATACCATAAATAGTCAAATATCCATGCTCATTTGCAGTAATGAAAGTAAATGTTCTTCGCTTTGCAACAGTGTTTCTTTTATTTTCCAAACAGGCGCTGCTGTGATTGTTGAGTAACTGCTGTGTTTACTGGACAAGAAGGTTTGGGTGCATCTGTGTGAGCCCATCACCCTGCAAAGATGGATTTCCAGCATCGAGCTGGCGGGAAGACAGGGAGCGGTGGGGTGGCATCGGCCTCAGAGAGTAATCGTGATAGACGGGAGCGATTACGTCAGCTGGCTCTGGAGACCATTGACATCAACAAAGACCCCTATTTCATGAAGAATCATTTAGGCTCATATGAGTGTAAACTTTGCCTGACACTTCATAACAATGAGGTGAGGAGGCACAAAGTAGAATTTGGCTAAATGGACTTGCATTGTCTGAACTTATATCTTCCTTTCCAAATTCGCTGTCTGTTATTAAATCACAAGTTGCTTTCCTCTCCATTGCAGGGCAGCTATTTAGCTCACACACAAGGAAAGAAACATCAGACCAATTTGTAAGTCCTTATCTTGCCTATATCCAAAACAAGTTTGACATGAAAACTGTGTGTCAAATGTGTTGATTCACCTTTACAACATATATTTTGCTCTTTTCAGAGCACGGAGAGCAGCCAAAGAGGCAAAAGAAGCTCCTGCCCAGCCAGCTCCAGAGAAAGTGAAGGTAGAAGTCAAGAAGTTTGTCAAGATTGGCCGACCAGGATACAAAGGTGAGTGCATGCATGTGTCATTATTTATTTTAATACTGGGCTCACTGCGTGTTCAAGTCATTTGTTGTATTACACTCAACATTGTTTCTCTCATTTACAGTAACCAAACAGAGGGACCCAGAGAGTGGGCAGCAGTCTCTACTTTTTCAGGTTAGAATGATTGGTTGGTGTAACTATGCAAGATCTGTTGATTTGAAAAGATTTTCATTGTTTTGAAACTTTCTTAAATGAAACAAATTAATATTAAACTTGCACTCATATCTGCCTAAATACTAAGTGTGGCTTCAACAGAGAAGAAATCAAACCTCTCCAGTTGAGATGCTGTAGAATTGCCTTATTTTATTCAGTTTAGGAAATGGTCATGTGTTGGGAATCATCTTCCTGCAGGGAAAATAGCAAATCAAACACCAGAGAAAAACTCGACATTCAAACAGCTGCTAAAACAATTCTGAGAATATTTCTTCACCACCTTCATCGCTGCCAGCCATTAAGGGGAGGAAATTTAGGTGCAATGTGCGTGTTTGCTGAAATCACATTACATGGTTTGAGGATATTGAAGTCTTTAAAATTCAAACTGTTCTCTCTCTGCAATTTGGGACAACCAGCCTACAAAATTGCATAATGCTGCTTTAAGTACTGAATATTACCACCAGATGTAGCGATCTGGGCTTCAAGGGCAAATCTGTCAGCTCCTATTTTTCCCATTCATCCATTAGATTGATTACCCAGAAATTGCTGAAGGAATTGGGCCCAGGCATCGTTTCATGTCTGCCTACGAGCAGCGCATTGAGCCCCCTGATCGTCGCTGGCAGTACCTGCTTCTGGCCGCAGAGCCCTACGAGACCATCGCCTTCAAGGTTTGTGGAAGTTACATGTCTGTTGTCTTTTCATAATACATCTGTACTTATATCTTTACTGGCTCTGACATAATTCAATGGCTTTTAAGGTTCCCAGCAGAGAAATCGATAAAGCAGAAAACCGCTTCTGGACCCACTGGAACAAAGAAACTAAACAGGTACTAAAAAGCTTTTGTCATTACAGTGTAAAACTGGATAATTTTATTTGAGGAGAAATATTTGGTTAAACCCCTTTTTTTTCTTTATTTCCAGTTCTTCTTGCAGTTCCACTTCAAAATGGAGAAAGCCATTCCCCAGTCCAGTGGACCAGCACCTCCAGCAGGTGTGAAGCGTCCGCCTCCTCTCATGAGTGGGCTTGGACCTCGCCCACCAAATGAGCCCATGCCGCCTCTCCCGCCAGGAGGGATGCCCATTCCCCCTCTCCCTCCTGGTGCCCCCGG
>OMLF01010792.1:29501-42873 GCA_900302615.1 Holocentrus rufus
CCCATGCCCCCCATGCCAATGAGGCCGCCGCCTCCAGAGGGCCTCACAATATCTAATAACTGATCCACTGATGGTTTTTTGATTGCTGTCCTCCACTGTTTGCTATCACACTGCCCTGCCTGGCTAACTGCTGAGTCTGCAGTTTCCAACTACCTTTAGATACCGTAGATACATTTGTAATTTTTATTTCTGCAAGTAATTTTTAAGGTTCACATCTACATACGTCTATTTTGATACATTTTTGTTCGTTTTGTTTCATGGAAGTATTGAAGGTCAGCCTCCAGAGCATCTGTGATAGCAACAATATACATATGACCCTGTTTTGTACAAAATTTTAGTCTGTGAAAATGGAGTTGTAATTGACAAGTAGCTCATCTTATAAGAATTTTTTGTTATTAAATACTATGGAGAAAAATATTGTCTTGAAGTCTGTGCTCTTTAACAGGTACAAGCAATGATTTTCTGACAAAATTAATGACATTTACAAAGACATTACACATGGGAAGCTTTATTGATGTATTCAGTGGTTCCATGAATTGGTAACAGTAGAAGAAATACTGTCTGATTTAAAAAGTGCAGTGGCATAAAATTCATGAAATAATGAGGCTCAAATTTGCCGCCCAAAGTAAATTGCCAAGCTCCGTGTTAAAGCTTGAAGTTGCTGAGTAAAAGCTCTTATCTGAGCTCTTTGTCAAATGGCTTAACTCGGGGGGAATTGGTTAAAAATCTTGACAGCCCCTATCTTGATCTTTGTTAGGGCCAATAATACCATCCCATATAAATTAAAAAGATCTCACAACGTGCTAATCTAACAGGTAACTGGACTGGCGCTATTGGTAATCATAGATTGATCATGTCAGCCACAAAGAGGAAACCAGAAGAGAGTCATGAAGCGAACACGTGCTAAATTTAAACCGGCACAAAGGCATTTCTACTCTGCAGAATAGAACTGTCAAAACTGTTAAAACTCCAGAAAAATGCAAAAGCGCAAAACCTCTTTACAGGCGAGTGAAGGATCCATCACACAAAATCACATCAATCTGGCCAGGCAACAAAGGCCTGGGAGGCATTCATTGTGTTCCTGTCATTGAAAATAATATCATGCTTACATGACCGGGAGTGCACATCATTTCTGAACTGATACTAGTTGAAATTCATTTTTCTGTTGAAGAGAATTTACTATGAAGTTAATATTTCCACATATTTACAATATTTTTTTTCCCAAATCAATTTACATAGGTGCAAACTGTTTCGATAATGAATTGTGCATGTATGCCACAGGAGAGAAAATTTAACCTTAAGCTTTTTGAGCTTTTTTCCTCTTTTGCTTTTCCTCCACCTTTTTGCTCTTCACGGGGATTTCCTCTTCCTCATTTTCTTCATCATCATCTTCCTCTTCTGCTGCCCCTCTGTGTTTCTCCCTCTCTTTCTTGTCTTTGATCTCTTCATCTTTGACTTTCCTGGCTCTCCTGTTCTTTAATTTGCTTTCTCTTTGTTTTGTGAGTTTTTTGTCTGGTTGCGGCCTGTTCCTGAGACCTCGTGACCTTTGAGCTGATGCTCCTCTCTTTGCCTTCCCTCTTTTGCTTTCTCCATCGTCGTCATCCTCATCGTCATCTTCATCGTCAAAGTCCGGCAGCCACCAAAACATCACGTCCCATAGAGACGTCTCAGGCTGTGGGGGCAGAAAACAAGAAGAGGTTACAACAGCACTGCTGGTGGTAAATGTTCAGCTGTGGCTTTTGAAATTGGCTTCTCCACTGGCTGTTTTGGTAGGTAGCAACTATTCGGTGAATCGGTGAATCTGAAAATTAGTCACAATCACCTGCAGTGAAACATACGACATCGCTGCTGTGATACAAAATTTAAATAGTATATGCCTTAAAATGTAAAAAATAGTAATTATGAATATCTCCCTTGGATGCTAATGACAAGTTTTTAAAGTCTAAATATGACTTTTTTTCTACATTAGTGCTTAGCAATGATTATTTTCATCATCGATTAATCAATTTTTTTCAAATACCTGATAAATCAATCAGTCTGTGAAATGGCAAAAACTGATAAATGCACGTTACAAGTTACCAGAGCTTGTCGTGAAATTGCTTCCTTAGACTGAAAACCCAAAATATTAATTTTATAATGATATGAACAGAGAAACATAAGCAAAATTTACTGAATTGATCATTTCTTAGTGATCATAGTGAAGATTTAATCAGCAAATGTTTGGGATTTTTACTTTAAAATGAAAATGAAATGAAAATAAAATCCCTTAATTTTCTGTCAATTGATTGGACAAACCGTTTCAGTACCACTTCACATTCGTCTCTGATTTCTTTACCTCTGCTGGTTGTGCTCTGCTTCTTAAACTGCCTGAGCGTCTGACTGTCAGCGCGACTTCCTCCTCCTCCTCCTCTGCTATCCTCTGACCGCGCAGAGTTTCTGTTTTGAAGGGAGAACACTGAGTCATTCTTAGGACACGTTTGTACTACACTTTCCCACTTTGGCCCAGAAACACCACGGTGGTTTTACTTGCCGTGCAGTCTCTGAAACCCTGAGGTGAGCACCAGGATGGTGATGGCCACAAACAGGCAGCGGTTCAGAGTGACGTTCTCCCATGGCGTTTCAATCTGGGTCAGGTTCTGGATGGACATGGCTTTGCGCAAAGACACTGAATGAAAATGTGTCAGAATTGAAAGAATTTGATTTAAGTGGGCAGTTAAATCTGCAAATTGAATATAAAAGGATGCAGGTGAAGGATGTGGGGGTCAAGGGAGAAAGATGCAAAAAAAAAGAGAGAAAGACAATGGGAATGACTCACTTGTTCTGGGAACACTGGGCTCCCTGGGTAAAGTCCTGGGTACTGGTTGCGGTTGTGGTTGTTGTTGAGCTGGAGCAGCTTCCTATTAGACAGAGATACATGGCTTGTTGCTTCAAACATATAATTTGTGAGGAAATAAATTTTGAGCTGTGAACACACTGAAGGAGGACGAACGTTGGTCTGTGTCCAACTAACCTCTTTCATTTTTCTGGTAGAGTACATCTCTGGAACAGACAGATGGAGGGTGATATCATAAACCACAAACAACATCCAAACCCATAACAGCCATACCATGTTTGTTTTTCCACATTCATTTTATGTTTGCATACTGTGTGTAAGCTTCACATATTTTATAACCCATCATATATGCTAAATTCAGTTTACTGTGCCATAATTTACAGATTAAAAATACGACAAGAAAAAAACTTATGTTCATGTTTTCTGGTTTGGTTATTTTTTTGGTTGCATTTGGATCATCAGTAGCTGCATTTATAACCTGTACATAGGGAAGAAGACCAGACTATGGCGTCCAAAAAAACCCCCAAAAAACTAGCAGATGAGTGTTGGTCAGGTACTTGCAAAAATAAATGGAAAGAGGGTTTTTCTGTGTGGTTTTTTGCAAGGGTTAAGCCTGTTCCTAGTGGTTAATGCAGCGATCTGTACATCGATCGTGCAATATGACTATGAGGTGAATTATCACTGGGGAGTTTTGAGCAGGGATCATGTTTCAGTGGCTTAGTGACTATACAGAGGTATGTTGCTCTCCAGTATTTATAGACTCCAGCGGTCAACAGACCTGAAATTGGAAATGTACACTTTGGAGAAAGGCTTTTGTGTGTTTTGTCTTACAGATTTCGCCTGTATGTGTGTGTTTGTGTGTGTGTGTGTGCTCCAACCTGGTTTGCGGATCTGTCGAACAGGCTTCTGTGGAGGAGGCTCTGGTCTTGGCAGCCCTAACTCCTCCTCAAATGTCTCATAGCTTTCCTCCATCCCTTCCCTGAGAGAGAGAGAGAGAGAGAAAAAAACAAGATGGAGATAGAAAGAGAGGAGAGGGGTGAAAATGATTGAGTAGATTTGGACACACATGGCACACAGGGCTTTGCATATGAGGCTGGCTGTAGTCCAGATCCCGGTTATGCCTATGGATTTGTCGATATTTTTAGAATCGCTTTTCTTGCCAGCTGTTGCTTTCAAAATACAAAATGATCTGGAAAAAAGTTGAAGACCCAGCGTGAACCTGGGATGTGTTTGTAACAGGTGCGTAGGAGTGGCAGCAGATGGTCTACAAGGATGGAGACAAACACATAGTCCTCACTTGCAAATAGACTGTATTTAAAAAAATAAATAAATAAATAAAACAACACTTCATCAAGCAGCTGGTGCAAAATTCAGAAAACAGGCTATAGAGGCACCAGGATAGAGCGAGCAGTCATGGCTCACATAATCGAGAATGATTGATTTGCATAATAGCACGTTTATTCAACTAAAACATTAGTTAATCTTCTTCGATTGTGTTGTTTAATAATAAATATAGCCTTTACCCAGTTACCTGCTGAAGGTCACGTGGACATAAATGTTATTTTTAATAGATATAACATATTTGCACGTGAAGAAAGTTTGTGGGGTTCGTTCTTCTGTAATTCAAAATGTCAAAAATATCAACATTCACCGTACACAGCTCTCCTTTTATTTCTAACAGTGCTTCCTTTTAGCCACACAAAGTGACACAAGCACAGAGTCAGTTTCTCCAGTGTATGAGTAAATGTAGCCTCATAACCTTCAATATTGCAGATTAATGCATTAAGGCCTTAATGTCTTTCGTGACATTTCTAATCGGACACTGAGCTAATGCTCCAGCAGGCCTATAAATAGATGGAGCCATGCCACTGTGGAGGCAGATGAACACATTCTGATTGGAAATATACAGAGAGAAAAGGTTGATTTTACCATTACGCTCACGGCGAGTCGCCCCCCCCCCATAATGAAGCCTGACCCTTTGACCCCGACAGGATAAAGACCTACCTGCTGTGACATTTGGGCTCTCCTGGGCAGCGTCAGGGACCCTTTGTCAAAGAGCCCTTGTTCCCCCTGCAGAGATGGCGGCAGCGTCACCCTCTGAACTGTCTGACAGCCAAGCACAGGTGGCGGAGAATGGAAAAAAACAAAAAGCATTGAGTGTCAGTCAGAGGTGCCGAGTGAAGCAGGGTTGACATTACCATGTGCCATACAGCTGTCAACTCCTGAGGGGGCGGAGTAAGAGGGGGGGCAGATATTGTACCAAATGTTGACAAATTCTGGGCCCTGTTGGGAAAATCTGATCATAATTACATTTGATTCAGTATGAGGAATTATAGCAAATGAATTTAAAAGATTCCAGTTAACTAAAGTGGCAACGCCCCATATACACGTTAAATATAAAAAACACAGCTTTATTGTTTTGCATTTTGCAGAACAATATGGACAAATATCCTCAATATTGCAGGGCTACAAGTGCATGGTGGAGATTTTATTATGGATGCCATTTTCTCTGTGTCAGTAGGACATTGTCTGGGAAACTGTCTGGACATTTTTAAGGGCTGTTGTCTTGTTCACCAGCAGGGGGCGCCACTGTCACAAGTAACAGCAGCGGTAGATGGTGCTTCGGGCGTTACTGACTGCTGTAGATGTAAAGACAGACGAGCTGTCAGATCAACAGCAGGGTAACAGTCTTCATTATATGCTGACCAACAACCATACTGCATCAAGTATTCAGACGTGGTCATGTGGTTAATAGTTTAATATTTGCTGCATATTTTGGTGTGAGTCATTATTCAATCTCTCCCGTCCCCTGAATCAGGCAAGAAGGTATTTGTTTTTAATGCGTTGGTTGATTCTGAATGTTTGAGGCAAATTTGTCTGATTACATTATTCAGAGGCTGTTAAAGAGAAACTGTGAACAAATTAAAAGGCTGAGGGTTGGGTTTCATCACAGTCAGGTGGTTGCAGGCCTGCTTTGTGTGCAATGGTGGAGGACATGTTGGTAAACAGGCTCAGCTTGTGGCAAATGTTGATGACTCATACTTTTTGTTGGGACTGTGCCCTTCGTGCTGAATCACACATTGTTATGCCCATCAGTAACCAGTGGAATTTGACATAATCTCTCCAACCTTGCCCATGGGTGGATTGACCAAGGGAAGGCTTTGTCTCAGATGATACCCAGAGCTGCATCATATGACAAACCGTTGTTGTTCTGCACAACGAGAACGGAAACTGACCGGCGCTTCTATCTGTCTGCATGCAGCACTGCAGAGAGGCTCTGCAGGCTTAGCAAGATTTGCTTATTTTTCTTTTATTTTTTTATCCAGCAAACTGTAAGGCATTTTACGCATCCATGTGTAAAAGTGCTGTAGGACATCTCATAGGCTCATATACACATGCATTTTTGTCATTATATATGCATTTAGAGTTATTCTTGCTTATAATGAGTGAGTCTGCAGATTTAATTGGCCAAATGCACACTCTCACCCAGCTGATTTGTCAGTGTT
Organism: Holocentrus rufus; assembly: GCA_900302615.1. Taxonomy (NCBI): domain Eukaryota; kingdom Metazoa; phylum Chordata; class Actinopteri; order Holocentriformes; family Holocentridae; genus Holocentrus; species Holocentrus rufus. The sequence continues at coordinate 35,841 of OMLF01010792.1, forward strand.
TATTAGTCCCGAGGATATGGCCTCATGACTAGTGAGAACGCATCATCTGTGTGAATAACTTTGTCCAATTAGTGTTGATTGACAATCGCATTTTCTTTTGGCTAAATTAATTCTTCCAAATGGAGTCCTCTGAAATCAAACTGGGCACTCCAAGCTGACAAATCTCCTCTTTAAAGTGAAGTTTCTTGAGTAATCACAGCTTCTCCTTCTCATTCACAAGGCATCTCTGTTTTGTAAAAGGTGAAACTCTGACAAGTTTGGGCCGAAGTCTTAAGGAATGTTTCAAGGGCGACACGAGCCCCCTATGGACACACCGTGCCCGATTAAGCGAGCTGACATCGCTTCCGGACTTTAACGTTCCAAATTCAGGCACCAGAGTGATCCGGTTTGGATAAAGCTTTCCGTCCCCTTTTGTCCTTATATAATGGGGACTGCGCTCAAAGGACAGACTGGCTGTCCGGCACCCAGTGGGAGCCACTCTGTGCCCTCCCTCACTGAGAAGTATGGTGGAGCGTGAAATGACATTAACTAGGAAGTCTGCCTGGAACTTACAGGCTTGGATGACTTTACTACAGGGAGTTCAATTAAACTTGAATTTAATTATTGTGTTTTGCATAATTATTCATTCAGAGTGAAGGAAAACCTGACGTGTTTCTACATAGCTAACACTGAGAAATGCGTCTGATGTTTCACACTTCATCATGTCCAGAGATGGACATTGTACAAGCGATGAATAAGATCTTTGACAATGGAGATGTAAAGGGAATGAGCTAGAACAGAGTTAGGTGTGAACAGATGAATGGATGAAGAAGTGGAGAAGAGGCTGCCGTCACCCTTGAGTTACAGGCAAAGCTGATGACAGAGAATGAAATATCCAATCTGGATTTCTGTTCTGTGTTTTTGGAAAGAAAATACAGTAGATATGATTTTTTTTTTCCAGATACAGCAAAGCCATTTCACTTAGCTCTTTCTGGAGCAGTGAGGTTTGTAGAGGCAGGGAATCTGCCTCGACCGGAGCACCGTCAGCACTTCTAATTCAAATTATTCATGTACAGAGGACAGGCAGTTTGTATGCGGGGGTTTCACAATTTGAATGTTCAACACAAAATACAATTCAGTTATTTTTTTCCCGTCAAAAAGTGTATTTCTGCAAATGTTAAAGTTTTAACAAAAGCTATTCTTTTTGCATTGTGTGTGTGACTGCTGTGAGCCTAAAGCCTATTCTGTTTACACACACTGATAAGTGACTGTGTTGCTGCTGAACCAGCAGTGCATCTCAAACTGAGAGTGTATATGTATATGACAAAGTCAGCGTATATAAATCCGTTACATATTTTATATCTGTTGATTGAAAAGGACTTTTGCACAATTTAACTCCTATTGTCATTTATTGTCAATGTATTATATGTTGTCTAGCATTTTGTCTTTTTGACTCAATTTTGTTTTTAGCACCATGCTGAAAAATGACCATTAAATAAAGACTCTAAAAACAACAAAACAAAATGTGCAAAGCAAGCAGCTCCCCATCCCTGCGAGAGACATACACTGCACATTAGAGTTACCCAAAAGCAATGTTGTACACTGAGATTGAACCAGCACCCCTTCAGAACCCAGCCAGTCTTTCTAAGGAACCTCTCGTCCATTCAGCTCAGGCTTTTTTTGTGCACTGAACTCTCTGTTTTTTAGATGTGTCATCAGTGAAAAACATGTTTGAGGAAGAAAGACGGTGGATCCACAAGGACTCAATCCTGTTTATCTGTGCTGGCTGCCTTTCACTTTGAATCTTTCACTGGCACATCCATTATTTCTTTGAGCCACTGTGGCATACATGTGTTTTTCCATCACTCCACATCTCTCGAGCTTACTCAGCCTTTGATCTTTCAGAGGCCGTGTTACGTGTTACTGACCGGTTCACGAGTGTGAGCCCTACTGGGTTCACGAGGGAGCGCTGCGTTGTAATCTGGACTGTGCCCTCGGGCAGATAAATGTTCAAATGTCTAATCAATGTGATAATCTGTCCCTCATTCTCCCACAGCAGGAGGGGGAAGCAGAGGAGGAACATCCCAAGAGGTAGACCTCTGAGAACAGAACATGGAGTCCTGCACCTGAGCTGCAGTGAGACACAGATAGATGGTAATGACTGGCAATGGGAAACGGATGAATAAGAGCAAGGAGATTAAAGAGATAAAAAAAAAAGGTAGAGGGATTTTCATCATTTGAAAGCCATGGATTTCCTCCTTTTGATCTCTCTTGAACCTTAAAGGTGTAGTATGGAAAAAAAACGCTGAGGGTCGATTGAAGAGAAGACCATTTACACTCAACTAACAACAACAACAACAAAAAAAGCATGGAATTTGATGGTTGGGTCTATATCCATCAATGAGAACCCTTTAGACTCAACTGCCGCAGAAACTGCCACAAAATTTGATTGATTAAGGCTACATGGTTTTCATTATTGGCCCGAGTCACTGATAAATTACCTGCTTATAACTTTTTTTTTTTTTTTAGGCAGCTGAGTCTAAATGGTCCTCACTTTAATCCCTCAGTTTTGCATAGTGCACCTTTAATTTAACCATTATTAGATTATGGTGGAGCAGACACAGGAATGATTGGAGAATTGGGAAGTGAAGAGGAGAGAGAGAAAAAAAACAGTTGGTTAGAGATACTGACTTAGTTCAGTTCAGACCTCAGCTGCTGTCATATTGTAGCTATTATTATTACACAGCCACGGTGTTATATGACTCTGATACCACATTTACACGCATAAGTTTATTTCCTTCTCTCTGTTTTTAATTATGGATTATGTGTTTGTTTCAGTGTGTCTGTGTGTCTGTCTGTGGCTATTTTTGCAAACTACTGAGCTTATCACCCTAAATTTTTTGTGCAGTTATGAATGCATGATGATGAACCTCTTTTGGCTGCAGTGATTCAAAAACTTTGTTTCTTGCCACTTCTGCTCCCTCATTCCATTCATAGTTTAGCTCACTGTCTCTCTCTGCATACTACTGGGCCCATCAGACTAATGGGCGATTTTTTTATCCTATTGTGGCCGTGTTCGCTCAACACTATAAAAAGTGTCAGAGGCTGATGTAATCTGTCAACAAGCAGGGGTTAAAATAGGTCAAATAGCCTGATGCTTCACGACTGTAAAAAATGAAGTGTAAAACAGCCGTCAAAGTTTCATACATCAGCAGACCAATTTGCCTAATCTTCTCGGGTTTTTGGATCAGGGACAAGATCAAAGTCATCATGGAAAACCCCTCTCACCCTCTCTACAACGAGCTGTGGCACAAAGCATTAACAACTATCCACTTTACACAGACACTGTGTCCCCACACACACGCCTGGCGGAGATCTGCTCTCTGCTGAGTGACCTCTTCTAGCTGTCTCTCTTTTCTTGCTGTCTCTTTAAAACTGATTCACCGCTTGTTTTTAACTTAACCAAGCAGGCTCTTTTTCAGCAGTGAAGCGCTTCACATTCACAGTCAGGCAGATTTGCACCTGAGAGCTCAGAATGTGCTGTTATCTCCCTCTCTCTCTCTCTCTCTCTCTCTCTCTCTCTCTCTCTTTCTGCACTGCTTTATTGATGGAGTAATTTGCCCTGAGATTGTACTGCGGTCTCCAGGGTGCTATGTGTATTAATTACCATCTATTCATTTGGGGCTGTTCAGCCTTTCAACGTGCTCCAGAGCGATGGTTCCAGGCCAATGCTTCACAGCGTCTGTCACAGCCTTAATGCTTCGGCAGAAGTGAGCGTGCCCATGAGAGACGACTAATGCACATCTCCTTGTCTAAAAGAGTGTCATTTTAAACCAGTTTTTGGTGATAGCGGCGTTGCTGACATTTGGGAGAGGCACAAAACCAACGCTGTGTATCTTCACGTGGCGTAGAGTCTGGATGTCATGGGAGTCTCAAGTTTTTGTGCTTTCATTTTTTGAGCTTGAGTCCAAATCAGGCCGACCCGAAGGCCTTGAGTTAAATGTCTGCAGCTATAGAGTGGAAAAATGAAGTGAACTTTTGAACCCGCCTCACTACTATTTCTGTACTATTTCTGCTTCTTTGCTGCTTTTTAAGAGTGGATTATAAATGCTTTTTTCTCAGTGTGAAACCACCAGCCTCTTTGTGGGAATTTTCAAATCTCTCTCTCTCTCTCTCTCTCTCTCTCTCTCTCTTTGTGTATGTGTGTTCATGCATGGTAGTCGTGTGCACGCATGCCTATGATCAATAACTCATTCCAGTCTCTTAAGTTCAGTAGGAATTGGTGGAATTACTAATCAATTTAAGATAAAGCTTTCACTTAAAGAGAGTGCAGAGTGAGAGTGAAGACAGGGATGGGGAGGTGGGAGGGGTTTTGTTTTGCAAAGATAAAACAATAAGATGGACAGACAGAAGTACAGAAGGGGGATTTGAAAGAGACGGGGCCTGGCTGGTGTTAATTCCACTATCAGCTCAAGTATTTGATGTCAGGCCTGATAGGGAGGGGATTTGTGCTCTCTTGTGATCCTCCCACCATACCGCCATCACACTTCTGTCAATCAAATACACACAAGGGCTCAAAAGGATGCATATTTTATCAGAAAAATATGTTTTTTTCACTGAGTATCTAAACATTTTTGTCAGCAATCAACCCCCCCTCTCTCTCTCTTTGTGTCTCTCCCCCTCATCATCTCTTTTACACTCTCTCACTGGAAATTTAGTTGTTCGGAGGACTGAAAATACATGACAGCGCAAGTAGCACTCTTTCTGTGAAGATGCAGGATCACAGGTTCAACGCAGCCTGCGTTGCCATCCCGTCTCAGTGTGACGGCTGATGAGAGGACTGCTGCGTGCCTGTTCCATTTTATCTCCCAACACTCCTCTGGCTCTTCTCATCTATCATCCCTCTCCCCACGCTAATCAAGTAGTCTTCCACATGCACTTAATTTGTGTCTCTCCGACTTCAGCCGATAAAATCTACTGAGGAGAGATGCTGGAAATTTGCAGGCAAGAGGAGCAAAATATTCTACTCAAGATGAAGTTCTGTTGCTTTGCTTGTTTGGTTTCTGAGGTAAAAATAAAATTGCTTTCGTGGAAAATTACACATTGAAAAAGTAGCTTGTTTAAAAGAGTTGTTTCAAACAGTCTGTTCAGATTTGGCTGCCATACCCGAGCAATTCTACCAGCTAGCAATGCTGGCAACCCAGCCAGATGACAACCATGTAAACAAACCAGTCATACTGCAGCTGAATGAGCGGTCATTTGGCTTGTGTTAACTAAGCTACTAGCATGGATATTTATAAAAATGTAATGTTACAGTTGTTACTGCCACACCCTTGTGCAGGTTTAATGCAGATACTTACAGTTGATAAGCTCTGCAGTGATGCTTGTAAAATGTGTACTCTGTATTGGATGTCATTCACACTGTAGAAAACTATAATAGATGAAGAGTAACTCAACACTAAATCGCATCAGGCAGAAAACATCTGCTGCACTGCGTTCAGGCATGTTGCACTTCTGGCCACACCGATCTGTGATGTCAAAGCAGGTATTTTTAGCAACAATGCCAACTTTTTTTTTTTACTATATAAGAGTGATTTATAGAGAAGTGGCTTGGAGACTTGCATAATTCTCTCCATTTAAGTACAATTAAAAAGTAGCTTGTTTGAAAGAGTTTCACAGAGTGTCCAGATTTGGCTACAAATATCTAGCAGGGCAAACTAGAAAGACAACAACTAGGTAAACAAAGCAATGATACTGTCATTGGACAAATGGTGTTTGGCTGATGTTAACTAAGCCAGTATCATGCATATATCAAAGGATTTAAGGTAAGAGATGTTACCACTCAATGCTTGTGCAGGTTTGATGTGATTTGCAGATGATGAGCTCTGAGGCAACGCTCGTCAAAAGACTTCAGAATTTGTACTCTGCTAAAATTTGTATGACATCCATTACAAAGCATTATATTTAACAGTAAAATGAATGACTTAAAAATGCTTGTTTAATTACAGGTACAAGATTAACTGCTTTTGTCACTCCCACCCTTGCTTCTGCAATTAATTGCGACATTTCTTTTTAATGTCAACTTTTGGAATGGGTAACGGCGGTGTAGAGAGAAATGTGGCGTTTTGAAGGAGACAGGAGGCTTTGGAGATGCGCATAAGTTGTCTTGTCATTTTTAGGCTATTTAGTATTCACATCTGCTGCAGTCTCATTTGTGATCTCATTACAATGGATGTCTTTCACAACCTGGCTGTCTGATTTTGAAACTAACTGTTATTTCTCTGTCTGCGTCTCTCTGCCTTCTTCTTCCTTTTCTTTATTTCTCTCCTCCCTGTTACCGTTTCTCTTTTCTTTCCTGGAATATTTTACTGTGAACCGCTCTGCCCCTCTGTTCCTCCCTGCATCGCTCCCTCTCTGGTGTTTGTGTGTGAGCAGCCTTTCAGCCAGCCCCTGGTTGTCAACTGATTGTAGATAATTACAGCTATTTGACTGCAGCTCTCACATCCAGTCCTTTCTGAAGGCACTTACAGAGGGAGAGCACGCCAAGCCTGGGCTCTTATCTGTCTTTCCGGATAGCTATGGCTGCAGTGACAGGGAGAATATGACAGAATATGCATCATATATCTGACTGATGTCCCTATAGTAGACAACACTGGGGCTATTAGCAATTCAGAACCTGTGCCAAAGCTATATCCAAAGGATCCAGTGAAACCTTCAAATAGCAGAAGCTCAATTTGTGCAAGAATATAATTTTTTTTTCTTTTAGTTGACAGGGAAGAATTAAAGTTGAGAGATAAATCACTTGTCAGAAGATGTGATTGATGTCTTCGCCATCATTAGCTGTTATGTGGTTAAATTAATTATATTCCTTAACATTTCATGAAATAATTTATTGCAGCTCTGAACAGCAATACATTTTTTTCTTTTTTCTTTTTATTTTTTTTAGTTCCAAGCACTCTTTCAAGAACAGTTTTTACTCAGTAACTCAGTGGTTTCATGTCTTTGAAATGTAGCGAAACATACAGTATTAAACAATTAATTGAAATTGCAGGAG
>OMLF01010793.1:0-18425 GCA_900302615.1 Holocentrus rufus
AATTCACTAATTTGAAGGTCTGTATTCATGTTCACTCTGCCTCCTGATTGTTGCTGCAAGTTCAAAATTACCGATAATTATGAGTTGAAAGACATTGTTGCCATGGATATACATAATGCTTGCAACTCATTGTGTATGTGTAATTTCTTTTCTTTCTGTTTGTATTTCATTCTCTTTCTGTATGTTCAGTATTCTGCTGTGCGTCGTCCACACCAATCGTGGTGCTCTGGGAGATGTTCATTGGTTGAATGGTTTGATAATATAATTACAACCACTTCTGTGTTGTCTGTTGTGTTGTTGAGAGTTCTGTCTGCAGTATTTTCAGACTATTATCTGAAACGGCCGAGAAATAGAGATGCTACTAGCTGATTTAGTTATTCAGCTTGAGCCACGGCACTGTAGACATGTAATGGTAGATTTGCAAAATTGGAGCCTATCTATGCAGGCTGAGCTTTGGCTAGCTCAGTTTTGATGCTCATGTTATGCCAGTGTTAATTGCTGGAAAATAATTACAATAGTTTTGAGACAGTCAGGATTTTAATAATGAACTAGGATGTGGCATAATTATAGAAGAATGCAGACAGATAAACTGACAGACTGATAGAATGGTAAAAAAAAATACAGAAAAGACGCTTCCTGCCTTACCGTTGGTTGGAGGACACCAAAGATTTTACACCATTAATTATGAATGAGGCTGTACCTGGCTATGAGATCATCCATTTCTTGATTTTGTCACTCTTGGCTACACATGAGTCTCCACCTGATTACTGATACAGTCACTAGATGATAAAATATGTCATGGATGGTAAAACAAAAACCAGTAATAATAAAATATGTGAAAATTAGTAAAAGACTAAAGATTAGTAAGTAGTGGTAGCACCAGTAGTATAAGTCGTAATACTTGTAGCAGGAGTAATATTGCACATGAAAATCAATATTAATATGTACTAGCAACTTTTAAATCTTCAGGTTCTGAGTTACACACAGAGACCACTCAATGTTCATTACAAATCTTTTGACTTTCTACTAATACATACAAAGTTTTTTTTTAAAACACTTATGGTTGTTTTTATACAACTTTAATTAAACACTTGTGCTTGTTTTTAGACAAAAATACATTAAGGAAGTGTAGTTAATACACTTTGAGGTTTAGCGTCCCGCTCTGGTACATGCTACAATGCTACAATGCTATGCTGCTGTGCTCACTTTGTCGTCATGTTTGGCTATGCAGTTTAGCGGTAACAGTGTTTGAGACAGAGGTCAATGTGTTGAAAACAGCACTGATGCCAATGATGTAACAACAATAACAAAGTGTACATTACAAACCATTACAACATAGCAACAATATATTTAATATTAAATGTCCTGAGGATTGAAAACCTTTTTTTTTTTAAAGTTTTTGTTAGTTTTCAGTGTTGGTTTGGTAGTTTAATTTTGAATTTATTAAGTGTTAGGATATTGGTTGGCATGGTATTTTTTTTACAGTGTTCAGAACAGGTATTATGAATGTTTGGCACAAGTATCAGATAATATGAATTAATCATAAATTACTTTTAAAAAATTACATTTTTCAATTATAATGTCCAATAGTATATAATGTTACAGCACTGACAGCATTAATTTCTTACCATGTTTTTTTTTTTTTTTTTTTTACATTTTTCCCCCTTTCCTTCCTTTCTCTTTCTCTTCCTTTTGCTAGGATATCTATTTGTCATTATTCATGTCAAGGTTTTTTCATTTTTCTCAAAAACTAAAGGATAAATTAACTTCGGTAATTTTATGTAAGTAACTTGGTGAATGAGGCTCATTCTTTTATACCCTTACACCCTTTTTGTAACAAGACTTAACAACAAGTAAACAATGTTTACGCCAATGTTTTTAACACCTATGAGCCATTCAAAGTTCCAGGGAGTTGATGGGGTTGGTGGGGCTGGCATCCTTCTGGCTCCACTTGCATTTCAACTTCAGCCAGCCACGCGTGCCTGCTCTTTTCATCAGTCCTCCTTGTCATCTCGATCTCTGACTCGATTTTGTTCCGGCACATGGAGAAGAGCACTTTCTTGATCTGCGGGTTGTGCAGGAGAGGCACGGCGGCGTTGACGCAGGTGGGCAAGATGATCAGCAGCGGCGACACCAAGGAGCTGCCTCTCACGCAGCGGGTCAAGGAGGCGTCTCTTTCCTCTGTCACTGTAAGGAGGACAAAGAGGAGGCTTGGACCCAGCTGTAGTAGAAATATAAGGAGGTAGAAACTCACAGTGCGGTTGGCTCGTTGGTTGTTGCACTTGAGAGCTGTAGTTACCCTAAGTGCTGCACAGTACATGCACCCATAGCAATAGCAGATGGCCGTAATACAAATAATCATTATAACACCAGGTAGACCAAACACCTGCGCCTCCTCCTGTCCAGAAAACCCCAGGTGTTCCTTTATAGTGATTGCGTCGCACACGAGCCCGGTGGTTTTCTTGTCAAAGCCAAGCCGCCCTCCGCTCAGCAGAAAAGCCGCGTGCGCGCTCGCCGCCACGCTGACCAGCCATATGAGTCCCACGCCGAGGTGAACACTGCCCGTCTGGACCATCCTGAGGTAGTGGATGCCATGGCAGATGAATATGTAGCGCTCCACCGTCATGAGAGCCAGTGTCATCTGGGAGGCCAGGAACAAACACCTCAATATGATGAACTGCGCTATGCACCAGGGTCCGTACATCAGGGTTTGCTCGTGCGCCAAAGAGGTCAACGCGACAACAGCGGTTAAAAAAGTCATCCCCATGCCACAGGCTGCAATGTTTTTCAGCATGATGTACTGTGGCTGCCACAGCCGCTGCTTGTATCGCACCATCAGAAACAAGAGGGCTCCATTTGTTGCAGCTGAAAGGAGGACAAGGCCAAGAAACAGAACAAGAAAAATCATCAAATAAGTTTTCTCTGAAGAGGCAAAGTTCCAGGAATGACAGTCAGACAGTGTCAGCGCATCTTGGTCCCTGCTGTCAGTCGCTGTCGTGTTAGTCATATACGGGTTAGAGAGAGAGCTGGTTGTGGCGTTCAGAGGATTCATTGTCCATGCTTGTTCATACTATCCTGTCATTCCATCTCTGAGCATGTAGCAGATCAGTCCTCAGTCCTTTCCATTGGAGGGGGGTTACACCAAGACGCGCAAGGTGAGGCTGAGGCTGTATTTAAAGGATAAGCCTCTGTATAGAGGTGCCTACCATTGGACTGGCCTTGGTTTCATTTCAGAGGTGCAAAATCACTATGACAACTGAGTGCTTCCATCATGAAAACATTGAACTAATATCTCTGTTGCCAAGTGGCCAAGAAAAGGCAACATAGATGCCAGCAGCCTTCACTTGTGCAAAGCCTATTACTGACATCTTGGACGACAGAAAAAAAAAATCACCACCACTTGATGACTGTAATAATAATAATAATTATAATAATTATAATAATAATAATAATAATAATAATAATAATAACAAGCTACCTTTTATATAAGCAGTCGTTTATTTTTTCATACCCATGGCTGGAAGCGAAGCAGAATGGTTTGTTTTGAGGATTTGTCATCCCTGCTTGTTGCTACTTTCTAAAAAGCCCCATCCATTCTGTGGCACTTGGCCCTCTCTGTTGTGAAGTGATCCAAGTCTATGTCTGTGCCTGTATAAAAAAATCAATAACACCTCTTTCTCTCATTATACAGTCCATTGCGTACAATAATCAAACCAGGAACCACTCTTTATTGGACTTACATGAACCACTGTGTTAGCAGCATGCTCTGTGTTGGGAAAATCCCTCACCACGTGACAGTGCCAAGACTCCTCTGAGGCCTAAAACGGAAACAACCAACTTACTGTGTTGACCAATGACTCCTGAGCCATTATAGCAAAAGAAATGTATATTTCAACCTCTTTTGCTTCATTCCAAAACCGCACGCTTCTATTTTTTCCCTTTTTTTTTCCAATTCCTGGATGATGTGAACACGGTTACAGATCAGGAAAACAGGCAAACAACTGGCAACAAAAATGGGATCATGTGTGGATCCAATACGGGATCTCCATGAATGATTTCCTGCATCTCTGAGTGCACCTTCTCTGCGAGGCTGAAAGACTACATCAAGCTTTGTATGGCAGGGAAACCCAACTACGCAGAGAAGTGCTTACAATACAAAGTGTTGGTCAGGTCGACTAAACAAACGGGGGTTTTTGTTTGGGTTTTGCCATCATGCCACGATGCCAAGTTACTAATTTGTGATGTCTACAGCTCTGTCTGTGTATTTGCTCGACGTCAGTTTTGGATGGGGAAACACTCAGATGCTCATGTGAGGAAAATAGAGCAAAAATGAATTGCTTGCCATCGCTCGTTTGTTAAATAACGGCACACAGGAGCTTCTCTTGCTCGCTCGCAATTGCGTCCGTCCTTAGTTTTCATCTTCACACACGTCCCACCCGTGTCAACTCCTCTGCTCTGCTTCTAAAAACGTCATTGGCAACTTAAATGAAAAGCAAATATTGAACTAAAACTTAAAATAAAAATAATTTCCACACTACCAACAGGACCACACACACACACACACACACACACACACACGCACGCACGCATGCATATATGCACATTCACTCAACTTCTCTCTCTATCCCTATCTTTCTGTCTCTCTCTCTCTCTCTCTCTCTCTCTCTCTCACACACACACACACACACACACACTGCTCTGCTCTGCTTTCCTTCAAAGCCACATCCTGAATCTCCTACCTCAGGGGAGAAGGTTTACACTGTGGTCGTGCTTCAGGTACACCAAGAGCTACTACTGATTTTCAGCTTGCTTTAAGCCCTGGAAAATGGATACAGGAAAGTGGCAGGATTTTATTTTCATATGGAATTGTTGCCCTTTAACATAATACACTGTATACCATAACAAATCTAGGTTACTTTGCAGACGTCTCAAACACTTGGTCTCTCCGCAGAGCCTGAGACATAACAACCACACAGGAGAGGGACACAGTAAGGGGAGGTACCACATGAGCAGGTTGGCCTATAGTGTGTGCTTACACACTGTATATTCTTTGGCCGGGCTCCACCTGGGCCTGAGGTGGGTGTTAATGGGGGCTTGAGGAGGGCAGCCAAGGCCAGGGCACCGGGGAAAGCAGTGGGGGGTGGTAACCCGAGGGCGAGCACATGGTCCAGGTAAACTATACTCGCTCGGCCTCTATCATTATGTCTTGAATAAGCTGTGTAAGCAAGACGTGTCAGGTGAAAAAGCTCAGGCCCACTTGGCAAACTGTGGAGTTAGGAAAGAAAGCATGTAAACTGTGTCATTAACATCCTCGGTGTTATTGCAAACTCTAAGTGGAGAGATTTCTCTGAAACAAGAGATGCAGGCTACATTACGCTGCAAAGAGGAGCGCACGACTGTGGAAAAATTGGATTCAAGGGGCAGTTATGTGAACGAGGTACAGCGCATGCTTGCAATTCCAAACTGGTCATTATATTCAATTCCCGCTGACAATGATACAGTTTTACCAATCATTCTGCGACAAGCTATGCAGATGATTGGCTGGCAATAAACACCACCCACCTATCACAGGGGCCACCAATCTCCACAATAAATGATGCTTTAGCTTCCTGCAGCCAGCACAGAGTCAGCTTACACATCATCAGCATTCCTGAAGTCTTGCCCAGTGCAAAGGTCTATTTACACTGCCATAATAACACAATTGTTCAAATGGGCTGTATGAAATATGAAATGAAATAGGAGAGGGATGGAATCCAGTCTGATATGCTTGGTTTCAGAGAGGAAGGAATCGCCTGTCTCGCCTTGTTTACCGTACCCAGGCAAAATAAATCATAATGCTGACAAATGTACATTTCTTTCCAATTTATGAACATATAATGACTTTGTGTGGTTTCTTGTCACAGGGCACTCTGTCAGATCCAATTATGTTCAGCAAATCGTCTTCTTAGAAATAAACAGTTCACAATAGGGCTAACAATTCGTTGTTGCCCCTCGGGCTGCGCTGAAAAACTGTTTACTTTGCAATATGGTGTATGTGTGTACAGTATGTTATGATACCATGTATGAGATTTGGCAATTTCACTTATCTTGGACCAGCCAGATGCCAGCAAGTCTGTGTTTCATGCTCAATAAAGGAGGCCGTGATTGGGATACATGAGAGTACTGAGAATCTCATTTCGGTGTATTTCAGTTTCGATTACAGGACTTTTCACGGTGGTATCCTGTAGGTCTGTCATGGACTCCTCACTGTTGATTCTTTAATACAGGTCTTAATAAAACATGACAAGATTAGACTTGCCAGTGGTCTCAAAACATAAACAATTACAATGGGAGCAGTGGAAAACTACGCATCCAGATGTCATCCTTTTACAAAGCAGGTTTCCAAGGAACTTGATCCCATAGCACAAGGCTGGACAAGGCAGAAAAAAAACATGCTGGAGAAAAGAAAAAAAAATTGTTTTAGTCTGTGGCATTTCTGTCAAGCAGGAGATAAAATCAGTACATTGTCTGACAGAGAGGTATGCATGGCCTTCTTGGAGTTGAATAATGGACAACTGCAGAGAACTGCTAAAATAAAAACCTCCACCACATATAAAGCTGTAACTTAAGAATAATGAGAACAAGAGTATTTGAGTAAAGAGGAAAACTATTTCTTACCAGATCGGCCTACTGTGACATGATGTCCTAGATTCAGTAGATAGATGATGCCTCAAAACATGCTGGTGTTTTGGACTTCACTCCTATTGTGATCACTGCAATATATGCAGCCATGGCACTATAAAAAGCTTCAGAAAAAAGATTATGTGTTATGCAGTGTTAGGCAGTATGACAATGCTTTAAGCTTCCTCTACATTGTACTGCAGGTCAGCTCCAATTGACACATTGGTTCACATTAAATAGTCTTTATTGTAATAACATGAAATATTTGCAAAAATGTCACTCCAAGTGTTTACAAAATCTTTATATTGCTCCCCATTACTCAAAGATCTAGTAAAGCCCACGTGAGATTGAAAGATTATGGATCGTTTTACAGTAGGTAAAGCTAAGCCAAGCAGTATGTCACATAATGTACAAAACACCAATATACGCCAAGCAAAGACTATATTATTGTCCATCTGTGGTCAGAGTACCGGCTTCCCACGAAACAAGGCTCCCGGGCCAAATGTTACTAGATTTGTGGCCAGGGCCACACTGCAGCTTGGCCATCGCATGTGTCATAGATCTGCCTGGTCCCCTGAACGTGGAACACTGTGTCCAGAGCGGGACTGAAAGGGAAAACTTCCTGAGGTCAGGCAAGTATAATGCACTAGCTGGCTCACGGACAAAACTGGTTTGTTTTTCTTAAAAGGAGGTTGAGGTTTTTGGGATTCAATTCTTTCACCCCCACCACCTCCACTCCTCTCCATTTATTACAATGGAAGTCTTATGGTGTGTGCATTATGACATTTTTTGCTTTTAACAGAAGGTGGTGAATGGCAGAAAACTTGTTTCATCATGACTGGAGTTCTGGTTTGGCCCACCTAAATGCCAGCTGGTTACAGGGTCAGTCACAAGGGACTGCAAACATAGTCCCATTGTTAGAAAGGCTATTGACATGAAGGATATAAACATATTTTACATGAGGTGTGAAGGATTCTTAAGAGTATTTTCAGAACGACAGCAGTTTCATGAATGGCCATTACTATCAAAAAGTGTGTCAAAGTTGAATTTTCACATACACTGCAATTTCTAAATGGGGGTCAGCATTTTTTTTAACAACCCACGTCAGGCAAAAACAAAACAACATTTGACATCCTCTGAGCACCATTTTTATTCTTCGTAAACAATACCACAAAAAAAAAGCTGTGATTGTTTGAGACATCGCAGCTCATGAGAGTATACATTAGGAAAACTTTGGTTTGTTTTCGCAAGCTATTTCAAAGTCAGTGGCTTGCAAAAGAGAGGTTTTGAAAGACATAAAATGCAGTGATAGTTGAGGAAAAAAAGACCACTGTCACACACAGAGAGAGATTACACTTAAGTGTGAACACACTCTGGAAACCTGGGGATGCCGTGGACAGCTTGGATCCAAAATAGTTAAAGCTCATTGGGTGTAATGGTCAGCAATGGTCAGTAATGGCCGGTGGTTTGGCCAGATCTGCTTCTCGTTACATAGCTCTTCCTGTCCACACACATACTGTATAATAAAGACTTCCTCACCAGATTGGAAACAGCTCAGCCCTCGCCAGTCTTCTTGAGTTCCTCTTTATTTCTCGGCCCCACTCTCTTTCTCTGACTTTCTCTCGTTCTTTCCCATTCTCTTTCTCTCGATCTTGCTCTCTCCTTCTACACACTGACCTTCCCAGGCTACCCTGGGTCTTTATATTTCAGGCTTTGAGGCTACATCTGAAACAAAAGCAAAATTATGGGTCTGGTTTGGCTTGAGGAGAGCGCAGTGACCCCGGCATGTGGTTTCCTAAGGCCAGACCAGAGAGAGGTGAGGTGGGGAGAAGAATTTGTGTGAATCTAGCTGTGTATTTGAAGAAAACCCTAACCACAGCTAATTTGAATGTGTCATTAGCAGTAGGGGGGTGATCTAAACTTGGGCTGGCCAGTGATGGAGGAAAAGCCGCATATTCCCGAAGACACCACTTGTTTTCCCTCTTCTGTTGAGAGATTTTGGGGTAACAGCAT
This sequence comes from Holocentrus rufus, assembly GCA_900302615.1. Lineage (NCBI taxonomy): Eukaryota > Metazoa > Chordata > Actinopteri > Holocentriformes > Holocentridae > Holocentrus > Holocentrus rufus. The sequence goes on from OMLF01010793.1 coordinate 8,674, forward strand.
GGGGCCTACGGCCTCAAGGGTAAGCACTGTACTTATCACCTCGTAAATCTTCACTTCCCCATCACTTTATCCAAGACATGAAGCTATTGTTTTTTGAAGCTTCTGTGACTTCTGCCATTTGGTCCTCTGGAGCCGGACCATGAGATACCAAGCATACTTTCCTGATATTTTCCAAGTCAAGATCAGTACCTTTGTCACAAAAGCACACTCACCACTGTCTACAGATTTGTGTTTCTATCCAGAAACAGACACAATGATTTTCCTAATGTTGGGTTTAATTACAATGTTGTGACAAAAGTTGTTGCTTAATGGTTCTGGCATGCGTTTAAGGCACATGCGAACACCCTAGCCACAAGAGTGCATACTCTATGCTCCAATGTGCATGGCATGACGTCCCCTTGTTGGTATACATAGAACAGAGGCAATGAAACACAGAAATAAACTGAGTGCGATGGATTTTGAGACCATAAGAAGATGGATCACCCTGAACTAAAACAATCAGTGAAGAAGGCTCACAGTTTTTTCCTGTGTCTCCGAGAGTTTCCTCCCGTGGGCTCGCATCGCCTGTGTGGTCTTGAACCTTATTTAGACCTCGTGGGTCACCACTGTACAATTAGGTGCGCCATGTTTCACAGCAGCAGCAGAGAGCGGAATTCCTGTCAATGGAAGCAGACCTTCTCGTGTTTACTGCTCGCATATTCTCCTTACCATTCATGGCACTGCACCCGACCTGGCTTATGGGTGATTGTATGATGCAGTATGAATAACACAATTATAAAACCCCATAAGACACCCCGTGTTTATGCAAGTGCAGATCCTCCAAAGGAAAGACTTACTACATGCAAGGCTGAAAGCTGATGCCTCAGATGGCCGTTTCAGCACACAGACCTCACCAGAAGTATATGTGAAGGCATTTGATGGAGTTCACTTAAGGATGTTACAGTTGTTAGAGAGACATCAACATATTAGGAAAATCATTTTACGGGCGTCACACACCACAAACTGGTTACACACATATTACAGATGATAACAAGACATTATCCACTTTGCATGCATTTTTCATCAAAATGTGAAATCCAAAATTGGTCGACTTCAACATCATCATCCTGCCCTTAAGGTAAATGTTGAGAAACAACTGCATTAGTGATGGTCTGTGACATACTTGATGCCAAAATGTGCAGATGACATTAATAAAAGAAAAAGACATAAATGTAGTTCTTGTAATACAGTGCCTTTTAATGTCTCCACAAGAAGACAATGTCAGCACCATCATACAGCCTTGTGGTATTCTCCTTTGCTCTTTTATGGGGCATTTATTGCCCAAGTACTCATCTTGTTTAGAGATTTTATTTCATGGTGACTGTTGACAGATGACATCTGAGGATATCCCAAAGACAATACAGATAATCCTGCTTTCAGGGGTGGCATTAATAAATTAAGTTCTCCAGTAATGGAGAGAAATCACATGTTACTACATTATGGTTTTAGGCACTTGGGCCAGATGGTGCCATGCTTCACTCACAATGGTGGAAAGTAGACTTGAGGCATCGCAGTGCAGAGGGAGGTCTTACGCCCGCGACTGTTTCAAGAGGAGGCAAAAGCCACAGCTCCGGGATCACATGTTAAAATCATTACACAGTAAGACCCCTTACCACTCCAAGCCCGTCCTAACGAGAACTCTATCCCTGCTGTTCCGAGTGGTGTTGGTGGGAGGTTTAGCGACAGAGCCCTTGTGTGAACTACTATTGCCTCATGGCCCTGCAGCTCAATGGCACATCCTTGAGACTAAGCTGCAGAAACCGCCATGGCTGCTTAGCACTGTCCAACCAAAAGCACTGGCTTCTCAGAATCCACAATGCGCTCAGACCAGACCTTCTCGCTCTCTCCTACAATTACCATATACCACACACACACAGTCCATTTCAAAACACAGCCAGTCTTCCATAGAGCGCAGAAACCATCAACTGATTGGCAATAAGCTTTTTCTCAAATGAAGGGCTCTCTTAAATCTACCTACTTTGGCTCAAGTGGTCATTCAAAAACGGAGCCCTCGACAGTTTGATGAGAGAAACAATCGCAGGATGATAGATCGCAGCTGATTTCGCTCATGAAAACATCGTTTCAGTGCTCCTTAACTCGATATCTGCAATAAAGTCAGAATGTTCATTTTGTTCTCATGACGTCAAAGCTCGGTCTCGGCCGTGTAAAACTGGTGTTTTGCAGACATTTCTCTCAACAAACGGATGGCTTCATGGCAGAACCATCTGTTGGAGTATTACTGATCCAAAGAATGACCAGTGGTCACTGTCAGTACCACCATCTTCCCACACTTGGTGCCTAGGCGAGTGGGCACAGGCCAGAACGTGCGTTGGGCAAGGTGCTGTGTGTGGTCCATGGCGCTCCCGGGACAGTTGTCCAAAAGGGAACCAATGCCAAATCCACAATGTACGTAACACTTTCTTAATTTCGGGAAATCATCTTTTGAGGAATATAGAAAAAGACGTCCAACCTCCTAGAACAAATAAATATTTTCATTGTTTTATATCTGTGTCAATGGCCTTGCAAAAGTATTGTCCCTCTAGATCTACAAAACACACATTGATGCAAAAAAAAAAAAAAAAGCAATTTGTACATTTGGAATGGCATGCAGTCATAAAGTAACTCAGTAAAACATGTAGAAAACATTCCTTTTGTAATCATCATTATAATAGCTGTATGATGATTAGACAGAACAATAGAGTAGTGCTTAGTATTATGGATGGCTTTGTTTTCTGGGATGAAATACTGCAGCTTTGTCCTCACAGTCATTGTCTCAGAGGAGACGGCAAAGGCTGCTTCTTCATCTTGTGCGTTCCCCAGCACACAGCGGGTCTGCTCTTAATTGTGGCAAGGAGAACATCGGCAAGACTCATTCTATTCTTCATTTCATCCCACAGACACACCAAAAAACTGCTACAGTAGTTTGTGCAAGCTGCATTTTCCACGGGAAACAGCCACAAGCCCAAAAAAGCAAAGCGCAATGTCATCACACAGGAATCCGAGAAATACCAGAAAGTCTGAGTTTTATTACAAAAATCATCTGTGAGCACAAACAAATGTGGAGCACAAACATGCCTTTTAATTGAGAAGGCAGATGGTCCCGTCTTGGCCGGGATTCCAGTGAGCAGGGACTGTGGAAAACAAAGCATTTGAGGCGACCACGACCCTCCATTTTCTTCGCTCCGACTGGGAGACAGGGTCTGGGGTTGGAACCCACAAGACTCAAACAGAAATCACCATTGTTGCCTCAGCGGGACACACAGACAGACCAATTCACAGGAACAAGTTGTATTGGGTTTCCGGGGGGGGAATGTTGTTTATCCAGTTCATCATCATTGTTGTGTTTGTCTTCTGCTCATTCTTTGATAGCTTTGGGAACGAAGCCACTTCCACTCCGACTCGAAATCACAATATATTTAGATATTGGAAGAGCAGCCGGTTAAAACACAACATTTGCACTGAAATAAACACAGCAAACAACTCTGGAAGTGATCTACAACGTAATCATCATGTAAAAGCTCGTTTCTTGGTAGTCACTGTAATTTAAGGAATTCCGCTGGGTGAAATGTTGCAAGTGATCTGGACGACATGTATGAAAACGCTTGGGAGTCTGCTGGCTGGGATTATTGTGAGGCATTCTGAGGAACTAAATCTCCCTCGAAGATGCCTCCCTCCCAGGCTGGTCATAGTAACTGGATCTTCTGTTTAATAGTTTACTGTAGCAGGGGACTGATTGAGTGGTTTCCATTCCGCTGGGCTGTAACCGATTGTCCCAGTGACCACAACAAAGGACAAAAAAGGAAGGCGGGTGCGGGGATGTAGAGTAACCCCAGGCAGAGTATGGATTGGGGAACCTTGAGCCTGATGCCTCAATGGCTTCCAGAGTCGAGTCTTCTAAGGCTAAACCCCTTTAAGGACCCCCTTGAAAGCGAGATGCCACATCTCAAGGGGTTACTCCTAATAAAGTAATTCAATATAAACCAAATTTTAACCCTCACCTTATCTGTTTCTCTGTCTAGTCCCAGCAACTGGTATGATGTCATCATCATACACACAGGATGTGGTGTCTGAAAACCTTCCTGGCCTCTCTGAACTTTGAACCAAGAGGGCTTGATCTATACTATTTATCCAGACATCAGAAAAAAAAGTAAAATCACAGGGGTCTATTGACAATGTAGGTCATATGTACATTAAGTGGACATTTTGTTCTGTAGTGTGAGCTAGGTGTGTGTGTTTATAAGGTGGACCGCTAAGTCAACAGGGGAACGGCTCACAGATTCAGGTCCCTGTGATGAAGTGGCATCACCTTCAGAGAGCTGCTCCTCGGGCAGCCATACTGTTAACGGTTAACCATTAACCAGACCCACTTTGTGTGAGCTAGGACCAAAACAAAACATTTTTGATGGATTTCCCCAACCCTCTTCAGTTACAAAGGCGGAAAACACCCTATTGAAAACGAAATGTGACACATTAATTATTATTGGCAACAGTAAGCCTCATTTTAGTCACACAGAAAAGGCCCATGCCAATGCGCCAGATTCAAAGGCCCTGCACTCATTAATATCACAGGCGACCTTTGTCTCGTTGCGGTTCCTGGAAGGCTAAATCAAGACATAGTTATGCGCAGACTAAAATGGAGCATTAAAATGGGCAAAGGCGATGCTAATAGGAGAGCAGGCAAACACATTGTGACTATCACTGACAGTGCTTTTGACGCCTTAAGTCCTCTCCCCTGGGATACAGTTGTTGATGCCTCTGAACAATTGGATAATTAATTCTCTGAATCTCAATTCTTAAAGTTTGAGTGTATGCAGAGACAGTGGTTTGGGAACAATGACATACAGATGTGTTCTGGAGGATCAAGGATTACAATTACCAAGCCATAAATAGTATTTATCTCAAATAGATTTTTTTTTTTTTACTCTTCTCACGCAGCTCAGGCAAATTCAATTACAGATTTAGCCTTCTCTCATATCACTTAATTTATGATAGAACATTCTGCTCTTCCCCTGTCAAGGAAGGATTGGTTCAGATTCATCATTTAAAGTTACATGATTTATCTTTTATTCTAAGAGGAAAAGTTCCTTTTTGTCACATTCAAGTGTGCTTAAACACGTTCGTGATATGACTGTGGCATGTCCAAGGCCAAGTGCTGTCATTGGGTTTTGTAGTTAAATACAGGGAAGCGGTCCAAGTGGTTAGCTGATACATCTCTCCATTAATAGGAACTCAGCAAGTGAAAACTGGGTTTATTAACAGCTCTGCTGAGTGATTTAGTAATGAATTACTGGGTGTGATTTCAGTCATTGTAAGTGATGATTGTAAGTGTCAGACTCAAAGGGCAGGTGCAAAGTAAGTTCAAGACAATTACATGCTTGACACTACATATCAAAACATACAGTACGTAATGGTTTTCCTTGTAACAAAATGCCAAAACAAGACCCAATGGCAACTCCCAGTGTTCACGGGGCAAAGCTCCCCTCTCCGTCCCGTCCCTATCTGCTCCCGAGACATCTGAGCCAGCGCAGTGTGTCCACTGAGAGGTGACAGTTGGGTGTGTGTACACAGCCGCAGACAAAACAATACACTGGCAGACACAAACAACTCCCGGCTCATTTTCACTTGCAAGGAAAAGCTTAAATAGTTGAGGTCTGAAGGCCGGTGATGTCAGCGGATCCAGTGATGTCAATGCGATCCTCAAGGGGCCGGCCTCTCCACAGGACCAGCGTTTCAAAGTGCAGACAGCTACTCAATTGTTAGGGTCTGGTACTGGGAGGTTGGCGGGTATCCTCCTGACACCTTGTCTTCATTATTCCATTGTACTATATATGATTATTGAGCAAAGTTAAAATGACATTTCAGCGTTACAATGACAATCAATCGCCTTTTTATTTCCCCAAATAATAGGGCCTCGGATTTTCAGAACCACAGAGAATCTTTTGTGGGATTTTACATTTTCAACAAATAAGCCTCTATTTTTGTGTAAGTGTAATTTCCCATTATTTGCCATTTACAAAGCTCACAGCCAGTATGTCATGGAATAAGGATACTTTCCTCAATAAACAATGTGCTTTTCTGATTCATCCTGATGAGGAACACATTTGTTTTAAATGTCACTCCAGGCAATAAAAGTTTACCAAATATGTAACAAATCAAGGGCATGTTAAACTCACCCATTTCATCTCATGTGAAAGGATGACTTTACAACCTAAAGTCACTAACTATTTTAGGTGGCTGTCACACAATGGCTATGTGTGGTTAGGTTAGCCTCCCTTCCCGTGCTATTATATGCATCCACTTTGGCACTGCGGACGTCACATTGCGTCCTCTGCAAATGCTGAGCGGCAGCACAGTGATGCTTGTAACAACAGTGAGGCTGCATGCTGAATTTTCATGAGTACAACCTCGGTCTATATTTCCAAAAGCGATTGACTGTATATTCTGGCAGCAGGTTGAGTTCAGTAGTGGTTATAGGTGGTTACATTTCAACCAGTAAGTTATGGAGGGGCACACTCGTGTGCTTTGTGTATGTCTTTGGGTCAAGGTGGGGCCCCTGTGTAATTGGTGGACTGTCGATCACCCTAAACCTCAAAGTATTTCATTGATTTAAGGAAAAGCAATAATAGGAATCCCATATAAAAGGGTTTGTATACAACAACAAAAGTACCTCTGCAAGTCCTGAGGAAAAATCATTTAGAATCAGTTATACAACTTAATAAAACCAAATTGGAGTCTGCATTGTAGTGTCAATCATTTAAGATCCTAGTTTGAGTGCAATCCAATGTCTTGTAGGGCTTAGGTCAGAATCATATAGAAAAATGAAGTTGTACTATTTAGGTCCCAAAAGGATTTTTTCCCCCCAAAAAATGATTTATAATTAGATCATTGGACTATTGGTCCTTTTGAATAGAAGATTAGGTCATGAGGACTTTTTTTTTTTAAACTGAGAATAAAACATTGCTTTTTGGTTGGCTACCCTGGTAATGCAAAGTGGTGACAGTTGTTCAGGAAAATACATTGTGTTGTAAATCTCTGGCTCTGCAGTGTTGCGTTGTATGTGTCTGCCATCTATTGGACTTCGAAGAAACACCACTTTGAAAATCCCTTCAAATTCACAAGAGGACAATTATGTGACACAGGTGAAGGATTCAAAAAGTAGAGACAAACGTTATTTATAAGATTATTCAGGTTTACAGTCTCACAGACAATGCAGAGAGTGTATGTAGTTTGAATGTTCCAACACCCAGTTTAAACATCTTCTTATGTGTGACATATATAAATTAACCCATGATCTTCTTTAACATGAAATGTACAAAGATGAGGATCTTATGGAGGCGGGGGCAAAACTACTGCATGCTGGTAGTGCCCATCTAAAAGAAACATTTTTGTGTTTATGGTAATGAGAAACAGTGGTTTGTAAAATAAAGGGAAAAAAAGAAATACCCCCAAATTTATTAAAAGAACTCACTTATGTCCTATAACATGTGTTGCGGTGGAGGACGGTGGAGGACGCCAGGAAAAAGAGGGGGAGTGGGTGAGTGCAGGAGTCGGCCCAGCACGTGCCTCCTGAGGTCCTCTGGTCTCTGTCCTGGATCGGCCCGCCTCGCCAAGCTTTGGGCTTAACTCCCATCAGCCCCATACCCTCTGTGCTGTGGGCCAGACACCACCATGACCACTCGCACCAAGAGGCCTGACCGCCATTGTGCCACAGTAGAGTACACAAACAAACAGTCCAGACACACACCGGCCTGCTCCCCTGCCATTATGTCGACTCATCAAGCCCACTCGGCTTAGTCATACCATAGGCTTCCAGTGCAAGCAGCTCCCTCTTGGCTTTGGATGGAGAATCTGGCAGAAGATATTTGCTCATTTGTCCCCACACATGTATGTGGTTTGGTAGCGCTGCGAGGGACTGCTGCCCCAGCCTTTCTTACTGTCCAGATTCAGAGACAGCCAGGCTTTTCCTGGGTAATGTCCTCCCACACAGTCTGGCTGTATAGCTTTTTATGTTGGTCGTATTCTGCTGTTTGTGTATAACTCTTTAAAAAAAATGTAATTTCGATGTTTTCTATGGGTTTTGGAATGCAGTGCGGACATGCCAAGCACAGAGACATTCTTTAATCCAATAACCTAAATCAGTGCCAGTTCTATGTGTTTTCTCCAGCCTGGACTGAAATAGACACGGTCTCTCTTCTGACATATTGTTTAAGTTCAATAACAGTGTGCTAGGTGTATAGACCTAATTCACTTGTTTGTCCTCTTGTAACCCTGTAACCAATGTTTTCCATACATGGAGAAGAGCTCATGATTCTGCTTTTTGTGTACTTTTGAGTCCTTTGAGGGAAAAAAAAATATTCCTGTGTTTCCTCCCTCAGAATTGATTGCAATGGATATGGTCCTCCTTCTGATTAGCAAAAGCTTCTGAAACACAATATGGACGCACCAAATACAAGAACATTTTTCAGTCATGTACTGGATGTTCCCTTGCAACTTTAATCCTTTCATACATAAGGAGAACAAAAAACAGTTCTCCGACCATTCTCCAAACCAGACCATGTGGGATATTTGCTAAAATGGTTGATTCAAACTAGCATTAGCATAAGGTTGTAAAATTATGACTATAGCCCTAACCCTTTAAAAAAACACAACAAAAAAAACAACAACAACAAAACACGTGTTCCATATCAAATGTGGGCTAAATATGAGGTTTTAGGGGTTCTACATAGAGTTAACATAGACACACACACACACAGACACACAACACACACACACACTGCATTTCTTCCCTCTTTTCATGTCGACCACAAGGCTGACCTGCTGGCCTCTATTTCCTCTGAAGAGGATATCCCCCTTCAGTAGAGTCTTAAAATCCATCACGGCAGACGACTTGAGATCCTGATTGATGTCCCTCCTCCACCATTGTCTTTGAAGGGCTGGGAGGCTTTGGCTGGGCCCGGCCACAGTGATGATTATGGTCCCATAGTTAGGCCGTTGCTGACATCTGCTCGGTTCGCTCTCTGTCTGATGTCCCCCAAGTTTGAGTGAGAGAGGTGTTCTGGTTCACTGACAAATGTAATTAAGAATGTGGTTGTTGGTGCCCAGGCTCTTGATCCTCAACTTCTGCTACCACCACCCGCCTTGTTCCTCCCTCTGTCACTACCCCAAAGAAATCTCACCGCCCCCATCTCCTGAGATAACAAAAGGACTGAAAGTAAAACCCATGCTAAGCCTATTTACGTGCACAGAGTATCTGAATACTAGTTTGTATCCAGATGAAAAACATATTGGGGACAAACTTGCCTGTGTTTCTTGTTCCATCACAGAAAATAAAATATTCTAAATATTGCCATGGAAATTGAAAAAAAAAAGATATATTTGCCAGATAATATAGTCATCTTCAGTCTTAATTGCATATTCTTATAATTAGACTATTGTAAACAGCATGGTGTTTGCAAGTAGCAACTTATAATTTAGGTATATCAAATAAATCAAATTATTAATGTACACGAAAACATAATTTAATGTGTTTACATGCGAGGTGTTACTGACATGAAGTATATCTACTAAGCCCTCCTTTAAAGTTGAGCTTTTCATTAATAATAATAATAATAATAATAATAATAATAATAATAATAATAATAATAATTCAGTCAGCCAACTCACGGATAAGTTATGGAAAGCATGCACAGATATAAGTACGTATCGCACAAATA
>OMLF01010793.1:18445-40661 GCA_900302615.1 Holocentrus rufus
AAGCCCTCCTTTAAAGTTGAGCTTTTCATTAATAATAATAATAATAATAATAATAATAATAATAATAATAATAGTAATAATAATTCTAAGTGAAATTTGATCTGAATTCTGAATTCTAAGTGACTATCTGAAGAACTAATGAATCCATACACAAAAGGTAATTACTGTAACTAAAAATAATGTTTATTTCATAGAAAACAATACATTATCCAATGCATACAGTAAGAAAGGAAACATGAATGCGACAAAAAGAAAGTTTATAATTTCATGATAGAATATTGTTGCATTCAACCATCATATCCTTTAGTGTCATTTCTAAATGCATGCACTTTCAGCTTACATCACACTCTGGATGTCCCATTTATTAAATGACCTCTTATAGCATAAGGTTCCTTCATGTTTAGCTCCATTATGCCAGATGCAATACAGGAGTGCATTTCAGGCTGAGCTTGTCATTAAAACAAAACAAAAAAATAGTGCTCTCATTAATGTACAGTTATAAGCAGCTAGTGGTCTGTCATCACTGAAGAAAACAAGAGTAATCAAACGTAACATTAAAACCCCTACACTGATCTATCCATCGATCTAACATAACCAATGTGTGCATGTGTGTCATGACACATGGAAACTGATTTCCTCCATCTGCCTTGGTGTCTTCACTTCAAGGAGGGCAAATTTAGATGAGAGACGCGTTGAGGCATCCGGTAAAATTGGGCGTCCTTGTATCAGAACCAGAACTCGGAGACGAAGACGTGAACGTTGATGATGTTCTGGTGAGAGACTCCCTGGGACGTCAGGTTGCTTGTGGACAGTTTTAGCACTAGATTCAATGGGCCAATCAGAGGCTTCACCTGGCGGACGATGCCTAGAGGATAGACAAAGAGGAAACACAACACCCATGTCCATGTGTGGCAATAGGAGATAACAAAAGCAGATACAATCACAAGAACATATTTCAAGGAACTGCCTGTTGTATGGTATCATGTCAGTTTTAGCTAATCCTCCTTTCCAGTTACTGACTGCAAGATGTCAGAAGTTACGCAGAAGATTGTTCCCATAAAATGTAGCGCTGACCCGCTAACCAAAGTCTGGTGAGGTGCTGAGTGGCTTCATGCAATGACAGAAATCTCAGGACTCTCCATGACAACCTCAATTGTATTCCTCTCAACTTCCCACCTTCCACCCTCTCCCCGTGGACAAGAGACACCCTTGATCATGGTAAAACAGATGGAGAAAAAAAAAAGAAAAAAAAAAGAAAGAAAAAACACCGCAATGGAGACCCTAAGTATTACTGAATACCCGTGGAATTCATTGGGTGAACATGCGATTATAGGGCAAAAAAACACCAGTGTTTATACAGGCTGTCAGCGGGCCTTTTCTCTGCAGAGGACTGGTGACATTTCAGCTCAGGCCGGCTTGAGCAGCCATCGCCAGAGTGCAGTCAGGCAGCACAATCACCACACTGTCCCTCTCTCGCTCCTTGCGCCATTCTCTGTTTCATTTCCCTTCCCTCCATTTCTCTTACATGCATTCGTAACTGGTTCAAAATAGTTAGTGGTTTTAGGTAGCGTTCCATGCTCTAAAACGATGCTTTAATGTAGAGAAGCTTTTCGAAACCACAGTACGATGACCCAACAGTTTAATCCAACTTGGATTAAATTGACGATATATCACTGCCTCGTTCAGGCTGAATTACGAGGCTCCTTTGAGTACTTGTAAAAAAGCGGTGAGACCCATTTGGCCATGTTCACCACAGGGCAAGATGATGATCCATTATGTGCCATCCGCTATGCCCTTGGGGACACTGGCATTGTATGATGGTCGATCCTCCCTCCCTCACTCCCCTCCCTCTCTTCCTCCCCTCTCTTCCCTTCCTGAGGGGGGTTGATGTTTGTGGCACCATCATTGTGGCCCACAAGGGTAAATGAGTCCCATGTGTTTGACGGCGGGGAGCAGTCACAGTCACGCGATACAGCCATGGAGGCATTCCTCCAGGAATCCATCTTTAACTCTGGGAGGGGCAAGCTATAGGAGCTTGAGCTGCTGTCTCTCTCTCTCTCTCTCTCTCTGTCACTTTCTCTTGCTCTCTTTCTCTCTCTCTCTGAGCCGGATCTGTGGGCACACGAAATATTCCAGAAGATTCCAGCGATAAGCGCCTACAAGAGTGTTGAATGGGGCCCATGTCTACCAGGGTTGCCCCCTTGTTTTGGTGTTTTGGGACTCTGTTGCGTAGTGACACTTGAGAGAGGGAATCGAGACGGGAGTTTTATTGTTTCCAAAGCGTCAGCGCCATCAGAAAAGAAGGAACCTTTGCTTGAACCTAGTAGCAGCAGTAGTAATGCTCAGAGAAGTAATGGACATGGAAAAAGAGATTCGGTTTTTAAGACCGAAATATGATTTTTCAAATACAAGCCAATGGAGGTGGCATGTCTTTCAATTTCTCCAGAAGCATGCACACTCAATAGAGTAAGAAGAGATAACTTACAATATACTGAAAATCATCCATAAGGCCTCATGACCAAATAGCCAAGCAGCACTAATACTCGAGCACAATGACTAAGTTCAGAAGGTTCGTGATTCGTTCTTGTGCCTAAATCAAACTCAGTTCACAGGGTTCAGCGCTGAAGCAAACATCCAGTGAAGATGAGCGAAAACACAATAAAATATCATTATAAGCACAGTATGGACCACCGCAAAGACGGATGGGTTTCAGTCCACAATAGCCCTGTTTTATTGGGAATAGAGTGATGGTTTCAGATCATAAATGTGACCCAAATCCAATGGAGACTCTCAACAATCTCCATAATCAGGGTCAAGTGAGGCTAAGGGAAAGCCTTTTCAGTATGTTTCAGTGAAAAGCAATGAAACAATCCTACCTTATAAATAAATCAACAAAACACAGACAACAATTCGATGTGAGGAACCAGTGGTGGAGAAAACCAACAACTTGCATAATATCAAACACTTCTCTTGACACTTTTACTATTCATTGAAGGCATGTAAGTAGCGGGACGGATCTGAAGCCTTTCAGGGTTGTGAAGGGCACATTCATCTTTTATATAATTTTTATTTTAACTAGAACAAGGAGAGGACCAGTGTGAATAGTACATCTACAAATGAGGACACTCAAATGGTCAATTTTATAGCACTTTGAAGCACATTGAAATCTATTTAACCAGTGAGATGTATCCCTGTTACAGCAGTAATTTGTGGCATAGCATGAAACATTTCATTTGTTTAACAATTTAGGCTTTACTCAACTTCTAGCATTTGTTTAACTTGGTTTGTTGCATAGCCTTGAGGGCGAGGAAAGGGTAATTATGCTATTACTACACAAGGTTCTGTGTCCAATTCTGCGAAATGGAGCCTGATACTAAGTCAATGTGTCTGACCCTTTGGAAGCCTCTATGAAATCCTAACATGATGACTGTGTCTTTCCATGAGCTTCCTATCAGGAATACAGTGGTATCCTCTGTGAGGGAAAGCATCCGCGGTGACAGCTGGGCCTCGGCATACTCAAAGTGAACCTGAGGTGAAACCACAACCGCATAATCATCTTTAACATTTCACTCAGGCTGTGAGGCAAAGGCCGCCAGCCACATAACAGGTCACCTTTGATTGAACACCACGCTAGTATTACCTGTGATTCATATAAACTAACAAGGCAAAGTTTGAAAAACCCCAAAAGCTAACGATTTGCACTGTAACTGGATTGCAAAGTTATATCATCTGTTGCACTGCGGCCTGAGGTATTCCAGGAGGAGATACAGCTGTAGTACTGGGAAGGATTGTGGTGTTCCCCAGAGTGTGTCTTTCCATCTCTCTGAGGTATCTGCCACAGGGTGCAGAGGTGACTGTGCCGTCTCAAACAGCCACCATCAAACATCCAGCTGTGCAATCCCCGTGCTCCCCAAGACATTCCGCCACACCATAAAATAGCCCCGTAAGTAGAAAATAGTCTTAAATGCATGCTAGTAGAGGAGACACTGCCACAAAACAAAGTGAAGCAAATGCCAGGAGGCATTTGTCATCCTCCATGGCCACGAGGGCTACAATATTGAAGGGTTACATGTAAACAGTACAATTTCGGGGTTTTCTGGTTTCTACAACTCGGCGAGGAAGTGTATGACAAAATCCAAAATGAACGGGTTTAACACCAGAGACAAATGAAAAGTATGCATTGGCCTCACCACAGTATTGTATAATGACACGCTGGTTGTGGCGTGATGCATGCTCACTGCAGTGAAACCACTGGAGAGTGGCCAGGTGGAGCACGAAGTTCCAGTCTACTGTGAGAGTATATGAATAATGGCTGAGAAAGTGTTCTTTAACGTAATTATAGCTGCAGAGGTGATATGGCTTGGCACATGGTGCAGGTGAACAACATCGGGGAAAACATATACACAGAAATGAATGTTCTCTCAGGTGTTATGTGCTTTATACAATTTCCTTTATCAATGCACGAATCGAAGTGTTCTTCAAAAAGCTGCATATACAGTATATACAGTAAGAATAAAAAAACAGAGAAATCACTAACTAGCTTTTTCATGACCTCATTAGCATGCAAATAATTCCATTTTTGATAAAGCATCACCCAGACTGAAACACGCTTTAAACCATTCAGATTTATTGGCTTAAACTATCCATTGTACAAAGGCTGAATTGTACAGGCCCCTCCGGGACCAGGTCCTGAGGCACTGACTGGCCTTTCTTGTGTTTAGGGCCTGGTCATTGGTGTATGGTTGGCCAGTCGGGCCAGGCTATCCAAACAAGGCTCTGACCACTCCAAAGGGGGGGCGGGAGCCCTGTGCACCCCTGCTCTGAAAAGCCAGCTCATGTGGCTTGATATTTTAAGGTCAATTAGCGGTGAGTCATAGCTATAGATCTCCCAAATGGCCCGTGGGTCATTGTTGGACAGTGTCGCTCAATGGGTTGTGACATCATTGAAAAGTAGCCTAAGGGAATGGTTGGTTCTTTTCTTGGACTTTCTGTTTTAGCGGTTGTGGGCCGAAGCAGCTGAGATGACATAACATGCACCATTATCTTTACCACAACCTTTGCACTGTATTACCAGTGACCTTTCAAACCTAAGCCCCATAACTATGAACAAAAAATAGAATTCACAATGTAGTCTCAATGGAAAGGATATGAGATTAAAACCTGCTGATTTTAGCATTTTAGGCTGGGATTTACTATTATAATCTCCAGTGTGAGCAAACCTGAATATTTTTCCCAATCTAAATTATAAATGGAAGAAAAGTATGTAGCATCTTGATAAGCTTTCACTTTATCTATTTTGGCAAGTAACTGCATTCTGTATGCACAGATAACAAAAAAAAAAAAAAGATTATGAATTAGTGAATTATGAACGCTGAACTAAACAAAGCTAAATTTTCTTGAATTCGCAGTGACAGAAAAGAAAGAGTGATGATAAGTTTAAATTAAACAGATCACCCAACCAAGGGAGAGAAGTACTTATGTAAGCCTGCAAAAATATTACGACAGTTTTATTGCAAACAAAAAAGTCCTTTTGAGTGTGTACATGGAATATGCATGTTTGTGTGTGTGTGTGTGTGTGTGAGTGCACTTGAGTGTGTATAAGCATGACATATCTGCCTCACTATCTCCCCATAAGCATGTTTTTGGTAGAGGACCACCCTGGGGAGGCGTGTGTGTTTGACTGTGGGGTTGTCGGGTGGGGAAGACAGTGTTTTGATTAGTCATACTAATCCCTTGTGGGACAGACAAGGATTCCTCATGGGCTTGGTGCGCTCTGGTGGGTCCGCTGCTGCCATGTCATGATTCATCCGAATGACAAGCTCCTCAAAACATTAGGAAGAGTTGTCTGCTTATCTCCACTGCTTGTCCTCAGCTCCTCACCAGCGCAGCCACAAGCCAGAGCCACAAGCTCCACTGGCTCTGAAGCAGTCATGTCTCACACAGTAGGCCCACATTCCACCAGCCGCTGTGGAAGGCTGCGCCGACGGCCGCGACTACCTGCCTGGAGACAAACTGTCCACTTCCTCTTTCATTCATCTTACTGTCTGCCTCGCTGCCTGGCAGCACTGTGCAAATGACATTGGAAAAGGCATTTATTGTCTGTATGGGATATTAACCGCAGAGGCATATTTCTACCTGCGTTCTGAAATGGATGGAATTTAGCTGTGGCGTCTCAGTCTTGCAGTCTGTCCAAAACCGTTGAGGATGGATGTGATTCATGGAGAGATGATGTGGGTACGATACAATCCGTGGTTGCCCGATCAGGACATAAATTATTTTACAAAATTGCAAATGCAATACTTCTGGCTGCACATGACTGAATTTTAAAAATAGGCAGCAATGGTTGGATTCCAGAGTCAGTGACTTATTGCACTAAATGCATAGTTTTTTAGTTTTTTCTTTTTTTTTTCGCACAGTGTGATATTGGTCAGCCAGTTTGGTGGATGAAGAAGAATGATGAGCCACATAATCTTATGAATATTGCCTAAACATGTAGTTGACAGCTTGTTGACAGCTTATGTGAATGCCCCTGTCCGTCTCTGCACCATCTGCCAGTCAGCAGTGTCGTTTAAAAGTACTGGATGGATTTGCATTAAACTTGGTGGGAAGGTTGGTCATGGGCCAGCGAAGAGGTGATTGACTTTTCAGACCAACTGGCCTCAAGGGGGTGTGGGAATGGGCAGAGCTTAGCACAAACGGGGCCATAGTTTCCAAACACATCCACGTAATATCATGAAACCCAGCTCAAAAGTTGGCCACGGGTCAAGGCAGCGCTAACCAACTGATTGGCCGAAAGCTGCATGCCCTAAGATCAAAGCATTGCAGGTAAGGGTAAGCTCAGCACAAACAGAGCCAAAACTTCCACCTGCAACCTTGGCGGAGGTCTGCGTTCTACTGAATGCCTTCTTGTAGACTTGTGACTGGAGGGTTGGTGATTCTTTTCCCTAAATGCGCAGGGGGCTTAGAAAATGCATGGGTAGCACTATTCCTGCCATCAACAAGTGCCAGACCCCAAGTGCTGCAGTTTAGCTGCTCTACAGCTGATTTTGGGTTTTGTACCGGGCACCTCCGCAATGTGAATATAAGTAAAAAATGAAAATAAATAAATCAAAAAGTTGCTGCATGAATGCTTAGCAAGCCTCCCATAGATAAATACAGTAAATCTAAAAAAGCCCCACTAGCATTACATGAACTCCATCCACTGGTGCTCAGTGAGAAAAGGGGCTCCCAAAAAGCCAAACATGTAAATCAAAAATGAAAGATATGAGACCACTAGAATGCAAAAGTATATATAATTTGCTCAAATAGCGCATTAAAAAAGCACATATAGGTGCAGGGATCACAAAATGTTGGCTGTATACAGTCAAAACAGGATATAGTCACTTTTGGTGTTAACTGCCTCTGTATGCGCCTATTTAATGTGCTATTTGAGCAAATTAAATCTTGCACTATTGCATCCAAGTGGTCTCATTTCTCTCATTTTTGATTTACATTTAGGGGCTCCCCAGCAGTTTATCACTATGCTAACCTGCAGTGTGCCACATGTTGCAGGAAATTCCTCAGGACTTTTTCCCTGTTCCCAATTCAGACTGCAGGGCCTGTATTTTCAAAGACTCATCCATCCACCTGCTGCCTGCCAAGATCATTCATTCCACTATCAACCCTGTTCAAACAACCTGCCCCTGATCAAAAGTGGATGACGGTGCTAGCATGAGTAATGCATTCCTCCACTGTTTGCGTTTCCAAATATGTGTGAGATGTGTCAGAAACGTCGTCTTTGTTGCGAGGATGATATATATACCACCTCGGTGCATCTGCTCTATGTCTACCTGAAGGGATTTTGTGTGGTCGCGGCTGTGCTACTGGTTGTCATGGGATACTGCTAAGTGTTTGATTGGTTCTGATCATGTTTTCCAAGCGCCGAGGGCTGGCGTTGTTTGCACAGATGCGTAAGGCTGTCAGGCTTGTCATCCAGATGTGACAGTGCTGGGAAACAGCAGTGATGAATGGCCAAGGACTAGGAAAGAGTGGTGTGGCTCTTACAGAGTGCGGTGTGCAGTTCGCCAACGTCTTCACGCGCGTGCGTACATGCGTGCCCGGGTGTGCAGCGGATGGGTAAGGGGTTTTAAAATAGCGAGTCCGTGAGCGAAATGGAAAAGACCATCAGCCAGTCTAATCTATTTAGGAACCAAACAGCATATGGATTCTAAGTATTCCTAATTGCCTCTTTTGTCCCTTTCAAAAACACTGAAAGTAGCCAAAAATAATGGCCAAAGTTACTCCGAGTCTTCGCGCTTGTTCATTAGTGGAGCCTCAATGTCTGCTACTCTTCACATGTTACCAAGCTCTAATACCACTGTCAGAGGCGCTGGAGATGCTGGAAACTAAACTTCCTTAAGTGACACGTCAGCTAGCCTCGCACAATAGTTACGCAACGGCAGTGTCTGCAGGGAAAACAGCACCAGCAGCACAGCCCACGAAATAAAACCAAGAGGGCCTTCATCACACCATGGACACCACACTTCACAGCGGGCAGTCAGGGACCAGAGGCTCCAGTGCGCAGCGCCTCGGTATGGATCTGCGATGGGCAACCGATGCTAACATGCAAGAGCTGCGTCCAATATGCATCCAATGGGTTTGGGAGAGAAGTGGCTCCTCACAAACAGGCCTTTCATGTGGTCGTCAGTTTAAGTGCTCTAATGCTCGGCGAGACACTGAGGCCTAGAGTGGGGAAATGGAACAATACATTTAACCACATGAAGCAAAGCACCCAGGATTACTTCTGCACATATTTTCTCTCTCTTTTTCTCCTCTTTCACGGACTCGCTCTCACTTTGTCTTTTCCTCTGTAATTTTATTCTCTTCCCCTGTCTCTCTGTCTCTTGCTCTCTCTGTCTCTCTCTCTCTCTCACACACACACACACTGCACTTCAAGACTTGCCCCTGTGAATGAGAGCGGCTATAAACAAGGAATTTCTTCTAATTCTTCTTTACACACACGCACGCACACACACAAAATACAATACACTCAAAAACAAAGCATTACACATTCCTCTCTCACACAGCTATGCAGAATTACACCATCAGTCAACATGACCAAAGAATATAATGATAACTGTTGTATTTCCACAGTTAATTAAGTTTATAACAGGTAACAGGCATTTTTGTGAATAAGAAGAGTCAGTCACATGCTTGCAGCTCCATTACAAAAGGCCTACATTTATTTTCACGAATATTTCAGCAGCTGCGCTGTCTTCATTAGAGTGCATTTTTCTTCCATGCACTGGTGTGAATTTGTGTGCGTGATAAGTCGACATCTGTTTCTGCACAAGTGTACAAGAGGAGCACTTGCATGTGCCCACAGCCGAGCGCGAGCCAATGACAGCCGGGCACTCTCACGCCTTCCACTGTGTTTACTCTCCCTCTCCCTTTCATTCTACAAAGACAGATGTGCGTACTGACAGCCTGTCCCCTCATCCGTCAGCGCGGGAAGAAGACGCTCTCCTTCCACTACCACCCTGCCTGCATCTTCGCACAGCACCAAAACAAAAACACTCAGACAGGCCCAACAATGTGTCATGCTCGGGCCCACAACACCCTCATCCTCCTGGGGCCAAGGCGCAGTTCAGTTCTCCTGCAGGCGTGCAGCAGCTCTGGGTCACCACCAGACTAAAGGATGGGATGGGCTCCTACCCAAACATGTGTTGTTGTTCTGCACCACTGAAGATGGTATCTGCTGCTCCTACTTGAACTGGGACAAGGCCCTTTTGCTTGCTGGTGGTCACAAGCCAGACAGGAAGCTGTGATGGTCACTGCATGTCGATTGCGGACAGGCTTGCAAATGAACACGTGCATGTGAATGCATGCATGTAGATTCATTGTATCTCTGCACATTCTGGGAAGAATGATCTGCTTGGCACACTCGTAGCTGCGGATAGGTGAATGAAATGCTGCTTTCGTTACCCGCAAGACGAGGAAAAGTGATGCCAAATGTTGGGTAAGACAGAAACAGTCTTCATCGGTCTCAAAGGACCAATCGAGGCGCAGCTTTCCAGAGAGTAACACACACGAAGGGCCCCCATGAAGACGATGACAGCTACATGATGCCACCAGAATGCAAACACCACTGCAGCCGTGTCTGAAGCACTTATGTCAGGGGTCCAGAACTTCCTTGTGGAAGATTTTTATGCATTTGAAACGCCTCCTCCTTTGTCCCTTCTCAAGCTGACTTGTATATACACATGTGAGTTTGGTTTGTTAAAGAAAAAAAAAAAAAAAAGAAGCATTTCAATGAGAAATTAGGTCAGAAAACCGCCTCCTTTGTCAAGCAGCAAATGTAATTTCCAGTCATGGAGGCCGGGGGGTGGTATAACAGTGAGGCTTGCATGGTAGGCTGGTATTGTCATATATCTGCAGTTGGTTGGCTCATCCAGACCAGCCAGACCTCATGGCTCACGAATGAAGCAAAGCAAAATCGCTCTACTCACCCACATACATTCCATTCTCGACCCGCTTGATGATGTCGAAGGCATTCTCCACGTTGCCCTCCAGGATGTCAAACTTGACGTCGTAGCTGCCGAAGTGATAGGTTCCGTAAGCCGGCACCGTCGTTCTCAGGAAAACAATCTCTGTTGGAAGATAACAATTAGAGACACAAAAAGCTTTTAGAGCCTAAATCCTCATAATTACACTCGTATTGTGCCGCCAGGTCTGTGCCAATTCCCCTTTTTTTTTTCCAAGAGGAAGACAATAAAATGGGAGACGGGAAAGGTCTGTGTTTATTGTACAATGAGAGGGTCACGGCAGGGTTGACGTTTTTCAATACTGTTGTTCAGCTGAAGGGGCTTTGAGTCCTTTACACCCCAGCTTGGAGCTTATGAGAAACGACAAGGGCTTAACTCCCCATGACGTTGAGCATGAGTGTGTCTGAAACATGCACTGCATGCAGGCCAATAGATGCTTGTCAGCTGTCACTGTCTGCATGTGATTACAGTGGTTACTCATATCCAACCAGCATGGCACTTACTCTCTGGTGTGGGCCAGCCAAGCCCAGACTGGAGAACATCATGGAATAGCTAATTTGGGGTCAGAGGTAGTCATATGGATTCTGACAACTGCGGGGAAATGCAGTTGATGGGACCTCAGAGATTAGGGGAGATAAAACAGGGCTACAGAAAAAAAACAAAGCCTGAGGGCCACACTGACACTGAAAAACCACAAGTTATCATGCTGTCTTCAAATGCGTTGTTTCCAAGGATTTCAGCATAACGTTCTGTCACAAAACGAACCTAAAAATAAGGGTCTTTGTAAGTGATGGAAAATGTAAAGCTGGGGATACACAGAGCAATTTTTAGGCAACTCCAACAGCCAACTATACGGCATTTTTGTTTATTCCCAAAGGATCTTTTTCTCCAGGAGACATGTAAATATATTTTGGCTATTTTGTCATGCTTTTCTTGCCTGTTGGTGGATCGCCCAAAAAGTTCTTTGTGTATCACCACTCTGAGAAGCATGTTGGAGCTTCACCTACCCTCTGGCTTTGTGAACTCCCTGAATGTGGGCATGGAGATGACGGTGTGGGACACCGAGTGGACGGGGTCCAACACGCAGGCGACATCATTGGGCTGACAGGACTTTATACAGCGAATAGTGTCAGAGCGCTCGACTCTCGCCGTCCTGGAGGGGAGGACACACATGCACAACCACACAAAAACACAAACATGGCCTCTGACCTTTAGGTGAAGTTTATAAAAAGCCCATGGAGTCGACCGCCGCTGGTTTGTGAAGTTCACAATAACAGGGCATCCTTGGGAGCAGCCCACCGCATAATCAAGAATTCAGCGGGCCCGCTGAAATGGCCACTACACAAACAATATCTGGACAAGACAGCAGGGATGCTGGATACAGCAGGCAACATCAAAGCCAATCAAACTCTGTGTGGCTTGGAAGAATAATAAACCAACAACGGCCAAAGCTCATGCCGTAGCCAAACTTTGTAGCTTGTGGAGACTCACATTGCCATTGATGGTTTTCTGATGCACTGTTTCAAGCTGTGTGGGAAGTGAATTACTACACTTACAGAGAATGATCCACAACCTGCTCAGGAAAATATTTGGATTTGCTGAGCATCCCCGGCTTCACATCAGATAATCTCTTGAGGAGGATTTATGGGGCAAGGGAGTGTTCTAAAAGACTCCTAAATTGTGAGCAACATGACTAGACAACTCCCCAGCCTCTCCCTCGGGCAGCTCTCATCCTATTATTTAGGGCTTTGTTTATTCCACAGCCTAATCAGTGACAGGTCGGAGGGAATGGAAGGCCCCCGCTGGCTCCTAAGACTAACGCCACCTGAAGTATCGCTATTCACTACCTGTCTGGTGCGTAAGAGAGAGGTTTCTAAGGCATTAACAAGCTCATAAATCAAGAATTTGTCTTTGAAACACCAAGCAAGGCTTGATCCCGAGGACAACCGTTGAAACTTACCAAAATGGAAGCCTTGACTCTGCCATCCAAGATGTTAAATTCAAACGTGGTGTTCACAAAGGAGACAAGTCAGTATAGGGTTATATTAGGTTATAAAAACAGCCAAGTTGCCATGTATAAGTCCAGTTAATGTGCATGGCAGCCATATAGCCACATTGTGAGTCATGAGCCGTGGATCTCTGGCTCTCCTCAGGGGACCTATAGGCTGTAGCTCAAAGCCCAGGCCCGGCTTGGGTTGCAGGGTTCCTTTCATGGAGAGAGAGAGGAGAGAAGCCCCTGACAAAAAGTCAAGCCACCACTGGGTAGGGGCTTGTAATTAGCAATTAGCGGGTGGGTCCAAGTTTTGCTTTGGCCCAGGCCAAAGCCACAAAATGTTCTCCTAGTTTATAATACCACGGCCTGAGCTGCAGAAAGAACCAAGCGGGGCTCTAGAGGATGGGGTGAAAGCTCTGTTGGGCTACGGAGTAAATTTACGAGAAGATAATGACCCAGGGTGAACTGCCCCTTTACACACAGACGGGCACTTCAAAGCAGGGGCAGCAAGTGGAGCTAACATTGGGTGTGTGTTAATGCGTACGTATATACATATGTGCACCCAAGCGCGCCTGCATGTGTGTGCATGCTCGTTTGTGCAAGTGTGCCTATGTGCACACAAGCATGCTTGAATGCACAGTATGTGTGTATGTGTGTGTGTGCGCGCGCATACACACACATGCGTATATGCACGCGTCTTCTCATCTCTCCATGGCTCACGTGGCTCAGCCCAGGAGAAAAACCCCAATACTTTCAGCCCAGAAAGAAAAACAGACTTTTTGGATGAAAGTCCTATGGTCAAGCGCGGGGCCTTTTATTTTTTTGGTAATTATTATTTATAGTCGGCACATTGATAACGCCCCAACACAAACACTGCAGGGCATCATTCATTCTGTGAGCGGTGATGTTGCTCTACCACAAATTGTTCAGACCACCGGCCAGAGCCCAGAGCCCCATAACTCAATGTCAAAGGGGAGGAAAAAACCTCCTGCGCGCCACTATGTTCTTATTTTAAGGATATCCCCACTAGGGACCAAGTGCATCCTTACTGGCCTGACAGCTCAGGACAGGAGGAACCTAGGACATCTGAATTTACAGTTATTATAAGCCACAGCCCCGGGCAGCAGCCACACAGCATGTCAAACTATTTATACTCTATCCTGCTGGTGCATATTTCCCTCTCCTCTGCCACTGCATCCCATCGCCTGTCACTTACTCGGCCTTCATTTGGATTATCTGTCTGCTTTGGGGTTTACACCCGCAGTACGCAGTGGAAATCTGTGCAATTTACATTAAGCCGAAAATATAATGGGAGCTAGACAAATATGCATGAAAATAACCGCTGGATGGAGACATATATGTGGTGCAAGGTAACTGATGCCTGAGAAGTGGGAGTGCTACTGCAGGCAGAACAATGCATTCAGATTTAAATATATGCATTACTTGAGATATGCCTGTATAGCAGACATTCCAGTCCATTGAGGCCACTGGAATATTAGTAATATGAAACTATGTAAGGAAATGTTCATGCTTCCAACTGTGATTTGGACCCACATTCCAACTGGTCTCTATGCTGTATTAGATTTATCCCCACAATGTAGTATTATCAAGAACTGGATTTGAATGGAACATGTGTTATTTCTATTTCAAATTTAATAGAAAATTGTTCAACTAAACCATAAAATACTGCAAAATGTCAGACTTTATCATGCAATGATCATCAAATTACAGTCAATTATAGGCAGACTGGGGCCACTAGCATTTATGATTTACCCTGACCTAGAACGCCACCTAGCGGCTATCAAAATATCCTACCTCAAATAAGATACATTCAGTTGGACCTACAGTATATTTGAGAATAATGGTCAACATACCTACAATTTAAAAAGTGGATGTGTAAAAATGCTACAGTGGTAAAATGTATTTGCTTGTTTCGTCTGATTTTGTGTGTTTATTGCGTTGCTATTGCTCACATCGCTGCTGTCCAGCGAAAACCACATATCTCCAAAATGTCAACTTCTCAGAAACTGTTTTTGGCTTGACAACTGTGCATTTTTCATTTCATAAATTTTTTGTAAAAGGTTTCATAACCACAAGGGTTGTCGAACTTTCTGAACCCATAGAGGAGCAGGTAAATATTGAAATTAAGTTACAACATAAAAATCACCGAAATTGGAGATTTGAGGTTTTGACTGGACAGCGACGATATTCACTTTTGAAAGGGATGTGTCACTTTGAACGTATCTGTGTGTCTAGTCTGGGACGATGTCATAATGGTGCTACTTTACAACACAACCAGAGAGAAAGTAGAGAGTAACCCCATATAAATTCATAGTATGCCTTGTAGTATATATAACTTAGTTATAATGTATGAGGAAAGGGTTTCTCAAGAAAAAGAAAAAAAGCATGCTTTTCTGAAAACATAATTGATTTTTGTGATTCTTTGCCTTATGGGTCATCGTTTACACACTTTATGTTTAAAAGCACACCCCATAATACAAACGCAATGTGTGGAAAATGACACATCCTTTTTAAAAGTGCAGTAGCTGCCGTTGTGTTTACTCCTGTACAGGACTGTAAGGTACTCTGGGCTCCTCTTGGGTTACAAACACCAGTACTTTGGCCAGGTACGTGCTGAGCGTGCCATAGCGCCTCAGCCTCAGCTCCAGTGATAGTTCAAAGTCTTGCGGCTCACTGATTAGCCGCGCCACTGACATCACGCCGCCGGTGGGCACCCGCTCCGTCTTGAAGAAGCCGCCCTCGTTTCCGGCGATGATGGCGATCTGGATGTCATCGCCAGGCACGGTGTGGGACGGGCCCATGCGGAAGACGTTGGTGAAGACGGGGATGTTGGTGGGGAAGGTAAGGTGGTAGTAGGTTATTCTCAGGGGCATGGCCAGGCACTCGCTAGACTCATTGCAAAGCAAGCGTTCGCATCGGCTGCAAAGAGAGACGGGTGGGGGGACGGGGGGCAGAGCGGGACAGGACAGAACAAAACAGGCACAGAGAGAGAGACAGAGAGAGAGAGAAAGAGAGAGAGAGAGAGGGAGACCAGGTGTAAATTTCATCTGCCGTGCATGGCATGCAGTGAAGGGAACATCAAACTCAGCAGTCTGGTACTTGAGGTGTTCGTGGAAAGGCGTGTCATGGTGCCCTCTGTGGGATCATGCAAGAAGTTCTCTAAATAGCGCCTCTGCACAAGGATGGCCATACCCAGCCTCTGCTGTGTTTGAAAACACGTCCATACGCATTTCATCATTCAACTGCCTACTTTATAAAACAACAGAGCATGCCAAAGCTGAGTCCTTGCTGAAATCATTCCAGCAACAAGCATATTTGACATGCAGAGCCTCAACCCACAGGTAGGAATAGGATCTGGTTCAGAAGGCCTGATATTGTTCACTGACCTACTAAGAGCGCTTGGTAGAATCATCAACCAACCTTGGCTGCAGGGAACTGGAAATGGCCTCTGAATCCATTAATTCTTGCACTTATGTAAGCACAGATGACGCAAATGTGTGCGTGTGTGTGTGTGTGTGAATCTGTGTGTGTTCTTAGCCATTCATGCATTATATCTGTTGATGTCCGTTTGTTTACACGTGTCCCACGCAGTATCATATTTATAACAGAGACACAACCCAGATACTCACGTCTCTCCAGCTCGGCGGTAGTTCGTCGGACACTCGAAGGACAGGCACCGGAAGCCTCCCTGCACGTTGAAGCAGCTCTGATTCACCGTGCATGTGTGTGTTCCCGTCACACATTCGTCAACATCTGGGTGTGAGAAGACATAAGACGGGGAAACTTGATTTCAAAACGTACATGTACCAAAGTTGATCCAAAAATGTCATACTGACACAAGACTGGAAGAATCGTGTCTCACATTCTGTATGAACATGCTAAATGTGCAAGTGAAGGATTTCATTCCAACAACCATCCACCAACAGCAAGGCATCATGTTAAAATGATTTTCCATAATGCAATTTTGATTAAGATTAATTCAGATTAAACATCCTACTTTTAAAATAATCAATGCATATCTCATTTTTTAATTAACATCCTCATGTGAAAAAGAGTCAGAATGCACCATTTCTACAGCATGTGCACACTCTAATAATAAGGACCCTTTTGGCTCGTAGTCACATCTTAAAGACAGCCTACCCTGGCAGCTGCGTCCGTTGGGTGCCAGGGTGTAACCGTTGACAGGGCAGGTACAATGGAAGCTGCCAGGGGTGTTGTGACAGCGATAGGAGCAAATATGACCTCCAGTGGGCAGGGCACATTCATCAATGTCTACAGCGGTGAGAGGTCAAACAGAGAGCAAGTTAGCGTGGAGTTAACACAGGAATAGAAATCAAAGGAATTCATCAACTATCTAACAAATTCAGTCTGTGGATATGTTACAGTTGTGTGGTGATAAAACAAGTGGCTGCTTTGCGTCTTCATGTTCAGTATTTGTTTAGATGCAATGCATGCTAACACATTAGCCCTCTCTCTCCCTCTATGTGTGTGTGTTTGTGTTAATATGACACAAAGAGGTCTGCCATGTTCCTAGGGCCTATGCTTCATTAACATAAAAAGAAGAGTAATTTCCATACCGCCATTATAGATTTTTAAAAAAAAATCTAAAATGGTGTTTATGGACATGCTGCTTCTAAAGATACTCTCTTCAAACACACTTTTTATTAGCATTACAAAACATTAACAAATTTGACATTAATGCTGATATTAGCCACAACATTAACCAACATTAAACACTGGCAACATACAAAATCCTATGTTCCCTCAACATAAAAAGAATTACGTCTCAAAGGTGCATGTCCTCCTCAACAATTACTATTCTAAAAGTACATGTTCAGCAAATAATATCTGAAATGGTATTTGAAAATGATATATCAAAAAATTACATTGAGGGAACATATGGCTCATAGATACTCTCCTGGAACAAGCTAACAGAGGAAACTGCCTTGATTTTTACAAAGCATTTACAATGCAAACAGAATTGGAAAATTATTTCTGTACCTAGAAGGAGTCCATTTTACCTTCACAAGTCATGCCATCAATGTCACTGAGCTGGTAGCCGCGGCGGCAGTAGCACTGGTAGGAGCCGTACACATTGGCACACTCTTGACTACATGGATTGCTCTCACACTCGTTCACATCTACACACAGACAAACATGCTCACTCGCGGTTAGAAACTGTATCACGCAGGCATACTGTACTAAGAAGCACGTAGGCTTAAGTGTATCGTGCACAATATGCATAAAGTTGCGATTCTGATTATTTGGATGCATGCCCTACCGTCACAATTCCTGCCGTCACTGGCCAGCTTGAAGCCTGTGGTGCAGCTGCACTTGTAGGATCCAAGGGTGTTCTCACACTTGTGGGCGCACAGGCGGCCAGGGTAGTGCCTGCATTCATTGATATCTGAAAGGCAAAATGAAAACATGCTTTAAGTGTAAAAGTGTGAAAGTCTCCTTCTTCTAGCAGCAGTATAATATCAATTGACTATTCTCCAAGTCCAGAGAAAGGAATTTTGACACGAGCGTCAACCATGAGAGATCCAGCAGCAGCTTACCTTCACAAACCCTGCTAATGCTGTTGAAGATGTATCCACCTGCACACTCACAGCGGTAGGAGCCCACTAAGTTGATACAGCCGTGACCTGAACAGGCTGGATCAGGCCCCTTGCACTCATCAATATCTGAGAACAGTGAAAGACGGAGATGTGTGCAACCATGTTAGCACCATAGGAAGACTACTAAGACGCTTTGTATCTTGAGATAGCGAGTTTGCAGCCATACCCTCGCAGCGTGTGCCCTCCGCGTTGAGGTGGTAGCCTCGGCCGCAGTTGACAGAGTTCCTCTGACAGGTGTAGGAGCCCACTGTGTTGATACAGAGCTGCCCCGGGTGACACGGCCCCGTCTGGGCAAGACATTCATTGATGTCTGGAAGACAGATGTTGTTGGGAAATTATGAAAGGTTGCTCCGGGTCAAAGTGGAGATATGTCTTATGTCAGCGAAACAACTCATAGGACTGACTCAGTGGTGAAGTTGCCTGCTCTATTGAGGTATTTATAAGCTGTATGTGTGTTTTACACATTTACCATTTATAATGATAGAGTTTGAGTTGAAATTTGGCAAAATGTTCCTTTGAGGCCCTTTGGATCATATGGGTTTGCTTGTCTGGAATAGAGTGCTCACCAATGCAGCTGCCAAGGGCATCCTGGATGTAGCCAGCACTACATTTAACCTTGGGACGACAGCGGAATGAACCCTGTGTGTTCTGGCACTCAAATTCTGGGACACAGTTATGGGTGCCAGTCTCACATTCATCAATATCTGGAAGGAAGAAACACAACACAACCATTGAAAACACTCCTTTTAATACCTTGAGAAGCTTCACTCACAGCGTTGACTGAGCTCTGACAAGCAAATCTGTGCATGGAGCCTCTCCCCGACAGGGGACGGCATGACTGACCTTTGCAGTTGTTGTTGTCGGTGAGTTCATAGCCAGTCCCACAGCTGACCTCTCTCTGGCAACGGAACGACCCCTCTGTGTTGATGCAACGCTCTCCTGCCCGACAGTTGCTGGCCCCCAGCAAACACTCATTGATATCTGGCAGAGGACAGGACAGAGGAGAACATGGCCTGAATTTATGCTATAATTTGTTTTTCTTGTATTTTTATTTCATTTCCCACTGTCCTCACCTCTTTATTTGCCCTCCTCAGTACAGTTATAAGGAAAAAACAAATATATTCAAGTTTTATTCCATAGAACTGGATGGAAGTCTGGATGGCAACTCATGAGGAACTCATATTCTGCAAATTTACAATGATTTGCACTACTATGCACAATTTTGCAATCTTATTTCTACCCTAGATTGGAGGTTGGCTACAGCCAATCTCCAGTTATTCCTGAGTTGGGTTTCATCCCCTCTCCTTTATGTCCCTTGTATGATAAGCTCTACCCAGGGGAAGTAGGAGCCAAAGGTGTTCCACATAGCCCCATACCTCCATATCTCCTCCATGTCTCCATATCTCCATACCTTACCTGATGTCTTTCTCACTCTTATTCCAATTTGAATATACAGAACTCTAAATGTGGTGAAGTTCCAGTAGAAAATGTAGGTCGGCAAAAGGCCACTTACCGTCACAGCTCATTCCATCTGGTTTGAGTTTGTAGCCTTTGAAGCAAGCACAAGTGCCATTGCCCACACACAGATGAGCACAATTCCCATTCCCTGTATTAGAAATAAATACATAAACAAACAAATAAATAAATATTTATCATTCATAGCTGCATTTCCAAGGTTAAAAGGCAAAAAAGCTTATTATACTATACCTTTGCACTGCTCACTTTGTAATCCATCACCTCTTTGATCATTGGTTTCATTTTCTTTGTCTGAGGCTGTACAAGAGAGAAAAGGGAGTGTGCTTATTCTGCTACACATCTTATGGAGCACATCTAAGACCCAAAAACTTCCAATAAAAACTCTTTGGATAGAAAGACAAACTGGCTATGCCATTCAAAAACATTCAAAAAGCCCTTGGTTCTTAATTGGGTGGACACATTTTGGGGCAGTGGAGTGATTAGCAAGATCACTTTTAAGTGATCAATAGAATATTATTCACAGGTTACTTGAGGTGAAGCTAAAAGCAATGACCACATGCAACCAGCAGGGAGCAGTGTGGGCTTACTGTTGAGTCAAGGCAGCAGACGAGGATGTGACCCACATGCACAGAGCATGTAAAATGATAATTTAACATGTTTTCAAGCCATATGGTAGATCTTACTCCTTCACATTACACATAACCCTAGTGGTCCTTTAAACACCCCAACCTCCATCATTCATTCATTCCTCCTCTCTTGATCCTCTTAGATTTTGAAAAATTGAATGTAGTAGCCCTGTCATGCATGTCCTGCTGCAAAGCTAATGGCCTATTTTAGTACAAATAAAGGTGAAACTTGATGACATTTGCAACCTTTTGTATATTTTCTTTTTCACCCATGTCCAGTGCATCATACCCGAGGTGGGTGTGGTCTGGTTGTCTGGGGCTCCGTCCATGCAGCAGCTCCGGGACACCAGGGTGCACTGCTGGCCCAGGGACAGGCTGTGGTCACAGGGCAGCCCCTGCTCTTGGAGCGCCTTCCCCAGCAGGCAACAGTCACAGCATGTCTGCAGGAGACAGATGGAGTGAGACAGTCAGAATAGAACAGAATAGAATAGAATAGAATAGAATAGAATGGAATGGTGGAAATTGCTTTTGTTCTCCATAAGGGCACAAAACATCGGCACATAATACATAACACAAATCAGCATGCACAAGCAGGCCATATTAACTGTGCAAATATACAGAGGCATGGCAATTGGAACATGAGGAGAGGAAAAACATACAGATAGGCAGGATTAACATACAAGGAGGAGTTAAACCAGCCAGGCAGAAAAGCAGGATGCCATCCAGACACATACAGGGAGGTGGTATAGGCTTCTGGCTTTGGGTGTTAAAATATTGTTGGTGGACCAGGCAGGCTTTCAAACTGGCGTTCAATCAGACAAATGGGGAGAAGGAGGGGGGACAGACAGCCAGTCTCTCAATCACCCAGACAGACAGAAGAGGAGGCAGATTGAGAAGACAGGCCAACTGGCAGGCTTCAGACAGACAGACAGACAGACAGGGAAGGCAGAAAGGCAGAAAGCTCGATGGACAGACAGACAGAGATGAGATGACATCATCCCCCTCTAGCTGAAGCATGCCCAATCAATCATCATCATTATAGCAGCCTGGTGATGTCAGAGGGGGAGGTGGTTGAAAGGTGCAGTGAGCGGGGGGGATGGGCATGTTTGTATTTACTCAGTATCAGTTTGGGCAATGAGGCTACTGTATATCCATGACACCTAACAAGTGTATGTTCATATACCATGACTGAAAAATGAATACATATGTCACAGGTTTTGCAATTTTTTCCATTGTAGCATTCATATTTATGCCCCTGTATTCCTTGAAATGTGGAGTAAATATTTGATTGCACGTGTACGGGTGCATCAGTCTGCCTGTACTGTTTGTTTATGTTTGTGTGGGCGCTTGTGTGTCCCTGATTATGCCGTGAAAGCTATTAGGTCTTTGCAAATATGATGAAATTTATGGCTCCATGGGTCAAAAATGTGCAATATCCACAACAGTCTTAAATTCTTAGTCTTTGTGTTAATTTGCTTAGATCACCTGATCAACAGCATTCACAGATTACTGTAGTAAGTTGACATTCATAAACTTCCTGCCATTCATTCATTAACCTATGTGGCAAACCCAATCTATGTGGCATTCAAACAGGTTATTTGAAAACACTGACAGAGGTCTCATTGTTACCTTCTGTTGGTGGGGACATGATTGTTCTGCCAACTGAGCATTCTTTGTTTTTTTTGCTTTTTTTTGAGAAATGTATTCACAGGAACCTTTGGATACTGTATCCCACATGAAATACCTAGGTCTTTTCTACTTTGTCTCCCAATATTTCAATTATAAACAGCTCACTGATATACTGGCAGCTTTCTATCTTTTTTACCCTAAAAAATCAATCAATAAAAATAAAAATAAATAATAAATAAATAAATAAAAACAGCCAGGACCCTTCACTTCTCTGCAAATCAGACTCTCTCTGAACTCTCACTTTATGAGGACAAGTTGTTTATAATAAGT